>WSTY01001114.1:0-12200 GCA_019633465.1 Tulasnella sp. 417
GCGGGTATGCGACTGTCATGTTCGGCAAGTTTGACTTCCCAGCAGCTGCACCGTCTGTGATGACCAGCTCCGGTCATTTGGTTCCCCCGGAATTTGCCGAAGTTTGGGAAGGAATAAAGGACGTAGAAAGCATCGATGAAGAGGAAACGGACGAGGAGGAGCCGATGTTGGTTGCTTCTCCCGAGCAGATTAAGACGGAACTGTACGACGGCGATGTTACCCCTGCAGACCAAACTTTACCGCATACAGGGGATGTCACAACCAGTTTGGACATTGAGGTACCAGCGGCGTCAGACCACCCAGTTCCGCAGGTTCCTAGTCCCACGAATGAGGGTAATCAGTCTCAACCTGAGGACAAACCTCCAACTCCACCTCGCAAGCTTCCGGTAATGGGATCCTTTAGACGCTCGCCGCCTAGTCCAGAGAAAGCCTTCGTCGAAAGTAGCCATCCCCCAGCTGTTATTGCTCCCGAACATAGTCTTTTGGTATCTCCCATCACAGAGAAGCCGCCTACAAACATGTTTTCTTCTTTCTCAACTATCAGCAGTGCTGGTGACCCGCCCGCAAGTGCATCGAGCACAACGTCCGCGACCCCGAGTTCTTTACTCCCCAAGCGAATGGCTATCATCGATGGCAAGTCCGGCGTCGTCATACCATCGCCCTTCTCCACTACCAAGAGGAAAACCAAGAGGAAGATCACCTCGACTGAGGAAAGTGATGGGAGCCTAAGCGTTGGACAGAGGAGCGACTTCTTCTTTAGCAGTCACATAGTGAGTTTACACGTACGGAGTATGTGTGTGTTTGGCGCTCACGAATTTGTCAGGGATTTGGCTCGTGGGACCTCGGTCAAGTTAACAGACCCTCTCGGTCAGCGAGGTCTTCTTTCTCTCAACCTTTCCCGCCTCCATTATTCTCCCCGATCAGCCTGACTGGTGTCGATGCAGTTCGCACACCACTACCCACACCATTTACTCCAGGCCCGATGCCTCCACCACCACCGCTCTCTGCTCCCATCGACTTGACTGACGTGCTCGACCCGTCTTTCCTGAGCCAGGAAGGACCTGATGGTACCAACGGCGGTATAACAGCCGATGACGAGGATACAATGGATCAGAGCACCTTGAAGAATCTTAATCGATGGCAACGGGTGCCTATGGGTACCTTTAGACACGCAAGGGCATTTGGAAGTATCGGAAATGAGGGCGAACTTGCACAACTCCATCGACACCACCCGCCAGAATCACCTCGCACCTCGGACGGATTTTCGTACGGTGCGACTCCAACGGGCCCACCAGTCAAGTCTGGGTCAGCTCTCTGGTCAGATGGCATCGAGCCTCCAGCTTCGACGGCTTCGAAGGGAAAAGCGAAGGCGTCCGCGAAGCCTCGAGGTCGCAAAGTCACTATTTCTCCGGGGCTACTTCCGATCAAGGACGAAGAAGGCGTCCCTGAGCTGGAGGAGATGGACGTCGACCTGATCCCTGGAATTAAGGAGGAGGAAGGATATTTTTCTCGAAAGCAGTATAAAGGAGGTCGAGAAGGTACCGAACGCGAGCGGTTGAAGCGGAAATTTGAGGAAAAGGAACGGAAAAGTCAGGGGCACGGCGCGGGGCCGAAATCACCCCTGCACAATCGGGTGAAAACTCCTTCTGCATCACCGGTCTCTCCTCAGATATCTCAATGAAATAAAAGTCTTTATTTATTTTACCGGTCTTGGTTAGCTTATGCAATCACAGTCGCGAATTCTTGCATCTTACATTCCCTCTATGTCTTGCCTCTTGTTGTATGTACGCTGCATGTTTCTGAAGCGCAAATGCCTATATTCCCTCTTATGCACAATTAAAGCCGTCAATCTTTTGGAGTCCTGTAGAAGTGATGGAAATAGAGAAAACTATTTCCCCAGCTTTCGAGTCGAGTCGGCCCTTCGAGTCCAGTACTGATACCTGAATAGACGGCGCTATCGTCTCCACTGGCAACCAAGAGAGGCTGGCATCGAGTGGTCAAGAGGCAGGTACGCGCTGAGAAGGCCCCGAGGCTCTCGCTGCCATCGACCGCTTTCCGCTCTATCTCCCCCCAGCCGGGACACCAAGCACCCGCTAGCTGTTATGCTACAAGTCGCCCCCCGTGGTCGATATGAGAGGCGACTCTCTTGTAGATACATATCTGTGCTCCTCTATCTCCACGCAACCCTCCCTACTCCTGTTTATACATGCAATTCTCCCACGCTGAACCCTGACACACTGACGCCAACACCCCTCACTCGTACCAGTGCCACCATTCCAGGTAATAATCAGCCTTCACGCCGAGGTCGCGTGCAACTCCCCATACCCCCTGTCTGCGTCTTTCAAACCTTTATTCTGGCTTTGTAACCTGCGGGCAACATGTTCCACGTCTTCTTTCTGCTGGTGCTGGCCTCGAAGCCCACACCCCCGAGCGGTGAAGCCTCTACTCTGCCTGCCAAAGCATCCCTTTCGACCTAGTTCCATAGGTTTTTCATGCGTCTCTTTGGACCCAGCTCGAGACAATCAACTTGATTGAAAAAGGGGAAAAAGAAAAAGAATGGACGGCGATCCCCAGACCTGTGCACTGCTTAGGGAATTAGCGCCGAACACGCACGTCGACTCACAACACCACCACCACCTGCCTCCCAAATGTGGGCATCTTCAAAATCCGGTATTTTATCTTCTACACTCTCACTCGTGAAAAACGCTTTAGAGAGCCAGGATATCTCGCCCTCGCAGGCCAATGAGCCCATTCTTCCGGGGTGAGCATTCTGCCTGATAGGACTATGGAATCGATATCAATCATCCTTATCCACGCGCTCAGATCACGTTTCCTCCAAGAAGAGATTGACAAAAACATCGAAGCCATGTGGACCGCCTTGAATACTCTCCGTTCACAAATTTCTCGAGCGGCAACACAACGGAATTCGTTGTCCCCCATCAGTCAACTTCCGTCAGAGATCATGATTGGGATCTTTCATATTGCCCTAGAAAGCCGCAAGCTAGATCCGGAGGATTTCTCATATTACGAGCGAATTCAAACACTGGCAGCGGTATCGACAGTGTGGAGGAACATCATCACTCAGACCCCGAGTTTCTGGACCAAGGTGGAGATTTCGGAGTCCGTGAACACTTCCCCCCTAGCGATCTCTTTGGAGAGGGCAGGAGATATGCCTCTGGACATTGGTTGTAGCGCGGACAAGCTTTCCAGATGGCGTTTTCATGGTCGGGAGGAAAGCGCGCGCTTGAAGCCCGCCTATGACGCGATGCGGGCGGCGCGCACCCACCTTCCACGATGGAGGTCATTCTACCTTGCTACGCGTTGCCCGGTAACCGCTCAAGAGCTCTTGAGCGTTAAGGCCTTCAATATCGAAAGAGTTCAAGTCAGCTTCGACTGGGAACGAAGAAGCCAAGACTGGGAGGAACCAGCGACGCTCTTCAACGGGGACACGCGGAAGCTCAAAGAGGTGATCATCGAGGGCATGCCCCTATGCTGGACAAGCAACCACTTGACCGGTTTGCGGGTGCTTGATCTCCGGGAAATCCGCTATGACGGATGGAGTCCGTCAGTTGCAACGATCTTGCACACCTTGGAGAACTGTCCAGAGCTGGAAGAGCTGTGCTTGGTTAGCTGTGACGTCACGAGTGCTTCGGAAGGTCAAGATCTCAACATAAGCGACCAAACCATCGACTTGCCCAACCTACAATCAATCGTTCTTGTCCAAGTTTCTTCGCTTGTTACCAACTCCATTCTGCAGTCGCTTCGGGCATCCACTTTATCCCTCCTCCACCTGTGCCCTTACCTCACCACACAGTCGCTTCCAATCTCCCTCACACCCCATATCAAGGCCATTCAGCGAACCATAATTGCCGCAGATGATTTTGAGGTATCCATCTACGGGCAATCGTTTTATCTCTCTGCGGTTCGTGGGGAAACGAGGAGCTTGCAGCTGGAAGTCACGCTTGATCCAGAATTGCAGGAGCAGGCTGAACTGCTACTGTGGCTGGCGGATAATACTCCACTCCCCAAATTAGCAACAAGAGCCGATGTTAGTTTAGCCCATTGTCCGGAGTTGCTGCGGGAGTTTCATGACGCCCTGTACCGCTGGGTGCCCTCAGCAACTTCCCTCACGCTCGACTGCGGCAGCCAACCCCGGTTTATGTTGCAACGTCTTTCGGAATCCGTTCAAGCACCTGGGGGAGGGGCTTCGTGGCTGTGGCCAAACCTTCAATCCCTTTGTGTAACCGACCCGGAAATTATCGGCAAGGAAGTCCTCGCCTTTCTGCAGGGGCGGACGCCACCCTCGGAGAGTGATCAGTCACCGCCGTCCAAGTCCTCGACTCTTGGCGATGACAGCTCCGTCGAGGCCAACACCAAACCAATCAAGCTTTCTAAGTTACACATTGATGTCGTCGACGTTGGTGATCATGGGACGCTCGACGCCATTTGTGAGCTGGTTGGCAAGGAGCGGGTCACGTGGTGTAAGACGATCGGTGAAGAGGTTGAAGCTCCGGATCTAGAACCTTACAGTGTCACCCTGTAATAAAGTACAGAAAAACGAGCAGAATTACACGATTCGAGATGGCGACAGGGCAAATAAACGAAGACTTCATTTGAGGAGAGATCATCTGAGGAGTGCCTGGCGCCGCGGGAGGGGTCTTAACCCGATTGTCCAGAGGCTACTTCGACCCCACGCCTTGACTTTACCGTTCCTTTTCCGCTTCAGCCGCTCGCGTTCAGTACCTTCTCGACCTCCTTTATAATTTTTTCGAGAAAAGTATCCTTTTTCCTCCTTGATTCCAGGGATAAAACCGTCGTCCAGCTCCTCCAGCTAAGGCATGCCTTTTTTGTCCTTGATTGGAAGCAACGCTCGGAGAAATTATTGCCATGTCTAAGGCTATTCAGTATTCGGGAGCGCGAGCGGATGGATAGGGTGGCCCGGTAATCTCCGTTTCTTCCTTATTCTATGCCATGCTTCTTCTTGTATGGACTCTACATGCTTTCGAGGCGCATATTCCCTTCCAATCTTATGCACAATAAAAGTTTACAAGTCCCTGCGGGTTCATTGAAAGTTACGATCCCGAAAACAGCCTGTGCATTACCCCCAGCCTACGACCAAGGTATCGATGTCGTAATAAATGACGACCGTGCTCAGAAAGTTAACGCCGAAGTTCGAACACGTAGCCAAAAATCACACCACCACGAGCTACCCCCAAATGTGGGCATCTTCAAAATCCGGTATTCTATCTTCTACATTCTCACTTCTCAAAAACGCTATTGAGAGCCAGGGCAACTCGGCCTCGCAGGCTAATGAACCGATTCCTTTGGAGTGAGCATTCTGCCTGATAGGACTATGGAATCGATATCAATCATCCTTGTACCCCCGTTCAGATCATGTTCCCTCCAAAAAGTGATTGACGAGAACATCGAAGCCATGTGGATTGCCTTGCATATCCTCCGTTCACAAATCACTCAAGCGACCAGAGAACGGAATTCATTGTTCCCCATCGCTCAACTTCCACCGGAAATCACTATTGAGATCTTTCATACTGCCTTAGACAGTCGAGAGCCTATTCCGGGGGAATCTTCATATTACAAGCGACTTCAAACTATAGCGGCGGCGTCGACAGTTTGGAAGAGCATCGTCATTCAAACGCCGAGTTTCTGGACCAAGGTGGAGATTTCAGAGGAGTGGAAGCCTTTCCCATTAGCGATATCTTTGCGGAGAGCAGGAGATATGCCTCTGGACGTTAGTTGCACCGGGGAGCAGCTTTGGGAATATCCTCTTCGCGATCAGGCTGAAAGCGACGATGAAGCCTACGATATCAGGGAGGGGGAGAAATGCCCTCACTTGAAAGATCTTGATGACCAGTTGCGGGCAGCGCGCGACCACCTTCCGCGATGGAGGTCGTTCTACCTTGCTACGGGGAACAAGGTAGCCGCTCAAGACCTTCTGAGCGTTCAGGCCTTCAATATCGAAAGAGTTCAAGCCAGCTTCGGCTGGGAAGATGCGCACGAATTCTGGGAGAAGCCAGTGACGTTATTCGGCGGGCGCACAGGGAGGCTGAAAGAGGTGATCATCGAGGGCGTGCCCCTACGCTGGACAAGCAGCCGCTTGGCCGGTTTGCGGGTGCTTGATCTGAAGGAGATCCCCTATGACAGATGGAAACTGTCAATTCCCGCGATATTGCACACCTTGAAGAACTGTCCAGAGCTGGAAGAGCTGTCCCTCGTTCGCTGCGAGGTGAAGGAGGTTCCAGAAGGTCAAGACCTCAATGTGAATAACCAAACCATCGAGTTGCCCAAAATACAATCAATCATCCTTGACGGAGTTCCACCTGCTGCCAACTTCATTTTGCGGTCCATTCGGGCACCCTCTTTATCTCTCTTCCACGTGTTCGATGGCGGCCTCACCGGAGAGTCGCTTCCGATCTCCCTTACACCCCATGTCCGGGTCATACAGCAAATGATGATTGCCGCAGACACCTTCCATGCATTCCTTAAAGATCAATCGGTTGATATCTTCGCGTATTGTGGAGAAACGAAGACCTTCCAGTTGGGGGCATCGCTCGATCAGCACGAGATGCACAGGATGAACGAAGTGATGCGATGGCTGGGGGACAATATTCCAGTCCCTAGAGTAGCAGCGAGTGTCAAAGTTACTATATCGGATTGTGCGGGGTGGGTGGATCGGTTTCCGGAGGCCCTATATAGCTGGGTGCCCTCAGCGACTTCGCTCGTCCTCGGCGAGCGCAGTCAACCCGAGACGATATTGCCACGTCTTTCGGAACCCGTTCAATCACCTGGGGAAGGAATTTCGTGGTTGTGGCCCAACCTCGAGTCCCTTTCTGTAACCGACCCGAGGTCCGATGGCAAGGAAGTTCTTGCATTTCTACGGGGTCGGACCCAATCCCCGGAGAGCGAGAAGTCGCCAAGGGCAAAGTCCTCGACTTTTGGAGACGATGGATCGATCGAGATGCATACCAAACCAATGAAGCTTTCAGAGGTAAAGCTTTACGTCAAAAATGGTGAAGACGATGAGACTCTCAACGCTGTTCGCGAGCTGGTTGGTAAGTAGCGGGTCACTTGGAGGCAGAAAGGCCATAGATAGCTTAAGTACTACTTTGCAGTGCCGCATTGTAATAAAGTAGTACAGACCAACAAGCAGAATTACACGATTTGAGATGACGACAATTCTCGTACCAGCACGGGCGAAACCGGGCCATCCTCCCAATCCGCCCGGGCTCCCAAACAGCGATTTTAGACACTAAAATCATCGGCAATACCTATCGCAACGAACCTCTTGGAGTTTTGCCGGCGTGTAGCATGTGAACCGCGGGTCCGACGAGGGTCCTTTCCAGCCAACTATATGAAAAGTGTCACATAGTTAAAACGACGGACGGAGAAAACGGAATGTTCGGAAATGGACACACCAGATTGCCAGGTGCTGAGCACGTTCCGCGGGTCACTGAGCGCGGGGAAAGGGAGTTAATCGCGCTGAGCTACGAGCAGGGGGAATCCGAGAGGCTCCTCACTGTTTTCGTTTAATGGCTAAGAGGGATCCGTAGTTGTCACCCCAAAAGGCGTCTGCAGCTTACTCATGAGCGTCCGTGCCAGTGGCGGCAAAATGGCTCGACATACCTTCGTTGTTCGGCTCTGATAGATCGGCCTGCTCCGAATACACTCCTGAACCAGGTGTCAAATAGCGAAGGAAGTTGTTTGCCTTGGCCACGGCACTGTATTTGATCTAAGCCAGTCGTGCGAGATGGAGCAAAGATGAGCTCTTGGCTTTCTGTTGACCACGACGGGACTTACCAATCGTTCTTCTTTCGTCATCCCAGGCTTGAGTGCGCCAAAGAAGTACACCATCCAAGGAGACTGATAGAAAGCCGGGGTGAACGAAGTACCAAGTTCGCCCTCCTGCTGTTGATACCCGTATGGTAGGTTGAGAGAGATGAGCCAAGAGTCGACTTCTTGAATCGGAGTGGCGACAGCCTTGACGAGATCTTCTTTCCCATAGGTGTAGTCAAAGAGTGTGTCGGTGATGAGGCGTGATGAGATGGCATGGTCCGTTTGCAAAGGCTGTCATTGAGAGATCGCAAGACTTGGTCAATCACGCCATTCATGCAGGCAAGTCCCAAAACCCTCACCGGGATAAACGCCTCAACGTCTTTGTACTCATCCGATTGGAGCCAGCTCCCAAAGCTTTCAAAGCTCGACCACTTTTCCTCCATAACTTGGCCCTTTAAATCGGCGCTTTGAAGCAAGCTCGTTAAGGAGGATAGACTGTCCATGGCCTTCTCGACGTTCTTGCCCAGCTTCGGGTTAACCAAGAGGATCCCGTCGGCGCTGACGTAGCCTCCCCAACCAACTTTGGCTAGGTCGATGGCACTTTGAGACAGGACTGAGAGGATGCGGCGAGTATTTGATTGAGAGGGAGTAATCAAGGCGGAAAAGATGGTCACTGGTGTTCGAGGATGGGCTTTGACTGTAATGCGGGTGACTGGGAGACGAGAGCAGGTGAGTTTTCCAAATGACTGCATGACCCCGGCAAGGTAACGTGGAAAGCTTACCCAAGCCAAAGTTATTCACTCCTCCGCCCTGAGCGAGGTAGGCGAACTTGTCAGTTTATTCGACGACAGCCCTGCATTGTTGCTCACCCTCAGCGCGAACCAGAGATCTGGCTCCAAGCAAGGGTTCACGATCCGAATCTCCCCATTTAGCGTGACGAGCTCGATTTCCAAGACGTTGTCGATAGCTGAGCCAAGCGTAGGGGCGAGGACGCTAGTCGTATCTTTTAGGAATGAAGCTGCCGAATCCGTAGCTGTGCGGATGGAGGGACCGACAACGGTGACGCCTTTTTGCTCGGCCAAAGAGAAGATCTTTGCTATAGATGCCCCAGGAGAGAAGGACATGGCGGGAGTAGAAGGGATGATGGAACATTGACGAGGCTGGAAGGAGCGAATGTAGTCGACCTACAACGCACAGGGGTAACATCAGTGTCTGTTGCAAAGTACGTCGAGAATGTTGTACGCACGTTATCCATGGATTCGGTCAGGACGGTAAGAGAATTAGGGAAGGGGGACGAGCAAAATTCCACCTCAAGGTTGTTTAGGATGAGGGGCACGCTAGTCTTGTTGACGAAGCGGAAAATGTTGACGATATCGGCGGTGGAACGGGCATCAACCTTCCGTATTGAAAGTGCAGGTCAGCATTTCGATGAAAATATCAGAAACCACGAGAAAAGAGCCGTACGTAGTAAGCGCTATTGCCACCTTTTGCGGCCGTCACCTGACACTGCTCCCAGGACGTCTGCACAGAAGAAATATCAATACACACGTTCGTCAAAGGAGGGTTTCGTCTGTACTCGCCATTTCCGTTCCGGAATTTTCAAATGACAACCCCCGTAGAAGCGCGGCCTGGGTGGAACATGGTCCCGAAGTTGCTGTAGAGAGGTGGAGTCTGCCGCTGAGCGATGAATTGAACTGAGCCCAAACGTCTTGAGAGACTAGGGGGACAGTTGGATGATGCTCGAAACCGGACGAGATCCATTGCGGTAGTCCGAAGACCTGAATGACAGCAGAAAAGAACGATGCTCCGTGCATGTGTGTGGGAGGGGCGAGAGGGGAGAAATGCGCGAGGAGGGGGGGGGCTGGAGAGTCGGGAGAGGTCCTAACCGGGGAGAGCCGGGCTGTTATAAAGTGTCATGAGTGCAAGGGTCGAACAGACGAAGACAAGTGCGAGCTCGTGGAGACAGCAAAAAGTATTGGGGATCGCCGCGCCCATCTCTTGCAATTCCTGTGGGGCTACAATATTCGCTCCCTCCGAGGCAACGGCGGCAAACCGGCTATCGCGTTGTTCCGTTCCCCGTGCTTCTTTCAACCGAAGCCAAACCTCCATTAACGGCAGCCCATGTATGCAACCAGAACCCAAGCATTACTCACTACGTATTCGAGAGAGCTGCATTCCCTCCGGCGCGGAAGGCGCTGCTTGTGAGATGGGACCCAAATTTTGTGTCGATTCCGGAGGCGAACAAATCCCGGTGGCTTCGAGGAGACGCGCCGAAGATAAGATTTAGCATGAAATGAGGAAGATATAAGGTAAGACTGACCTATGTGGGGTTATGGGACCGTAATCGGGGAAGAATCCCTGAACGGAACTGTACCTGCCGTCGATCCTTCGCGCTCCTCAACCCCGCGTTTCCTCGTGACGGCCACTAATCGCACGGTACATCGGTTTGAAGAATGTAATGAGACAAGAAAATTTTCTAAGCCTGTTATGCCATGTACATACTGAAGTGCCAGGCTCAACAGCGGAAGTTGGGCATGGTCAATGAGGAAAGATTTGTTTTCCGATTTGATGTTTGTTCATGGTCTGGCCACAGT
This sequence comes from Tulasnella sp. 417, assembly GCA_019633465.1. NCBI lineage: Eukaryota > Fungi > Basidiomycota > Agaricomycetes > Cantharellales > Tulasnellaceae > Tulasnella > Tulasnella sp. 417. The sequence continues at coordinate 10,386 of WSTY01001114.1, forward strand.
TTCGTCGCGAGACCGACGCCACCGCACGAGCACCGGCCCCCCGTCCGGGACACAAACTCTGGTGAGCTCGCTCTAAATTATGCTATATCTGGTACACAATTTATTCCATAGGGAAATATGTGTTCAATGCGGTGAATATTACGGCCGAAAAGAGATATAGGTGCTTTCCATCATCTCTCCGAGTAGGGTGGTGGCTCGAGAAGGTCGTTCTTCCCTTTGCCTGCACCGTCTTGGATATGGGCGTCGGTGAAGAGAGGAAGCTCTAACCTATGGCTGTCGCTATCGTCGTCGCTTTCGCTGTCTGAGCTATGCCGCTCTATTAACGCGTAGCCCGAGCCATCCGCTGCCTCGAGGTCAGTGTTCTGAGGCTCCCTTTGTCGAGAGTTCTGACCACTTCGACACAAGCGGCGGTCCTGCCCCCATTTCTCCTTCCTCTTGAGGACAACGATAGTAATTATTCCAGCCAAAAGAAGGGTGACAAAGACTGTAGTAACAGGGTGAATGTTGGTCAGATAAGCCGAGTCCCCCCAGGCTGGGGCTAACAACGACGTACCAACCGGGACAACAATTAGAATCACGTCGGCTGTATCCATGGGCTCGGGTGGAGCTGGGAGCCAGACGACGGTAGTTCCGTTGCTCGACTCATGCTCGGCACGGGGTTGGGGCGAGCCCGCCTCAGGCTCTGGAACCGAGGAGAGGCCCAGGAGAACATTTCGAAGGGACATGATGAGTAAACCAACACGATCGACTTTGTGATCCTTTATGGGCCTCCTCAAAATAGCTGTGCAGAAACCGACGACTCAAATAGAAGGATGCCAGGCTGGTGAGCGGTGAGATCTTCGAGCGAGAACGAAGTGGCTGTGCACTTCGACCACAGAACCCCGTGGGCCCGCGTAACCCGCTCTACAGCCTGGAACGGCCGCAAAGTCCCCTGCGATGAGTTGGCCATTGGTCGCAATTTTGCTGATGGTGTCTAGCCTGATATATCGGGGTCGGTGATCTTATGCACACGCTCGTTGAAGTTCAACGTCGTCGTGCGATCCGATCACACAGGGGCGCGACACGCGTCGAGCATAAAGCATTGTCATTTACAAAAGAGATGTCTTGGGTATACATCGAAGTTATTTACAAGAATACCGACTATTGCGAGGCTTAACCACTAGGTGGGGTCGCTAGTTTGTTGAGCTGGGTGCTGGGCTCCGTCAGAGCATATGGTGGTGGAGGTGGTTGTGCCTCCTCGTCAGATCCTCCATGAGGAAGGCCATCTCTTGGCTGTACGGTTCTCGAGCTTGTATTACTGCTCTCTTGAGGAGGACGATCCGTGTTGGCAGCCTCGAGGTCGTGGGGGACATCACTTGAAGAGATCCTATTCTCGTTCCACTGGGAAACTCTCCTCCTCAACTCTTCGCAAAGAATGGCCAGAAAACCAATTGTCCAGACGATGAGGATGATGTATCCTGTACACAATCGTTGCATGCCCCCAACACCTCGTCAGCTTTTGCCCCTCGGATATAATAGATAAGAACCTCGCCAACTTACCGATTGGAATGAACAGAAGCCTGAAGGAAATAGGAAGGGGTCTGGGTCTAAGTGCCATGTATATTGCGTGGTGATGGCGTCGTTCGATTACGAGTGGTGTTCGCAAAGATGGGGGTGGGAAGAACTGATTGAGGCAGGCAAATGTTTCTAAGGAGTCTGCTGAGTATTTGAGCAGAGGTTGAACAAAGCTATGAAAGGCTGGAGGTATATGTGCGGACGGGATTGAAGACTCGAGGCATGCTTCGAATGGCGATGCGTTGCTAAGCTCCGCCGGGA
>WSTY01001115.1:0-12198 GCA_019633465.1 Tulasnella sp. 417
GTATGGGTAGGAGTGACGAAGTGTGGTCAAGTGAAGGTCGCGTAGAAAACGAACTCTTCCACGACCGTCCGGTCTACGCACACCTCCACGAACTACACATGAAAAGGAAAGTACTTAAATATTGAGGTATCTCGATACTAAATAATGATAAGCAAGGCTATTGGCCAGTTTCCATAAATATTCGTCGTTCCATCCAAGCCAACTTCTAGAATGAGATTTGGGTTGGCTGACACTTGGGTTGGTTTCTGAACCTGCCCAAGGCGATCTAGTCCCCCGACTCGAACCAATTGACCACTGCAAGGCGAGCCTTGGAAAAAACTACTCCTGGGCTCATAATAACGGTATTTTATCCTTCACGGGAGCCTGCAGAGACGGGGATGGTGGTCGTGCGAATTCACGCTTTTGATGGCAACAATGCCAATCGTCCGCGAAGCCCATGTCGGATTGCCCTAATGTGCCGAGATCAGCCCAGAATCTATGCCTAAAATGGCCCCCTGCTGCAGGAGAGGATTTCTAGGTGTCTAACTGGGAGTAGGGTAGAAAAACCATTCGAAGAGCGGGCTGGCCACGCCGTCTGATTCGACGCACCCCAGTTTTGAAACAATCGGACAAACAGGACTTGACTTACTCTCCCCCCGGCTCTACCACTGCATCAGCAACAATCAGGTCATTTGAAATTGTCGCACGGTCCGGTTTGCTTCCAAAACCTACGGTGTTGGTCATGTGATCTGCTGCTCCTGATCATCGGTACTTCAATCGAGTCCGCCCAAGGCCTCTTAACTGTTGCAACATCGTCTCGAAACGCACCCATAGTAAAACTACTCTAAGATACCGACATAACTCCAGGTGTTGTTCTTGAAATGGCGTCTGCTGTGACTTTCTCCCGCCGGCAGCGGGGGAGGACTTCTTACGGCGGAACTAAGGTGCAGGTACCGGTGGAAGACCTGCTAGGGAAGCGCCTAAAACAGGTATTCGAACCAATCGGATAAGCAAGAAACCACTCTTTCTCCCACCAAATCTGTCACGGCGTCGGTGAAAATCGGGTCGTGTCGTATTGTCGTATGCGGCATTGTCGTATGCCGCAATGTCGTATGCCACATTGTCGTATGCCTGGTCTAAAGATGCTCCCACTTTTGGACCGGTCCGAGGGATTCTATCTCACTCTGTATTTATCGAAGACAAAAAATGTCTCCGAAATTTTTCAGTCGGCTTCTGGTACTAAAGTAGGATTCGTTCTGGGCACTGATCCATCTGCCGTGGTGCTCCAGCCTGAGCCCAATCGGACTGATGAAGAATTGGTCAATCATCTTATTTGGGCAGAATAGATCGGCAAAGGCGAAGCATTCTGCCATATGATGGTGAGGAAACCCTCTCACGTGAGGTATGGTAACGATAACACTGTTGGGTACTTAAGGGGCGAGAGATGTGCAGAGCATGTTCCCCAAGACGCCAATAGCCGACACCCCCGCCATGAAGCTCTTGATCTCTCTCGCTACCATCGTCTCCCTTGCTTTACAGGCCAATGCCGACACTTCTCCACATTGGTGGCAATGTGTGTACAGCTTTGTCTCCTAAGGTGATACAAGTCCTGACCGGCGAATCGTCTAACTAGGTGGTGGTATTGGATGGACTGGCCCAACGGAATGCGAGGCCCCGTTCGTTTGCAAATATGTCATCCCATGTAAGTATAGAAATTTCTTTTAGGTTCTGACTTTTTTTATTAATTGACCTGTTCGATACTATAGATTGTAAGTTGGCCTCCTTTGTCAGTAGTAACCTCGAGCTAAGCATTTCCACTCTGATTGTCGGCACGCAGATTCGCAATGGTGAGCGTTAGAGCTTCTCCTGAAATCTACAATTCTAAGCGTTTGAGTTGATTCACTGCTCCGTAGTGTTCCTCCCCCTGTGGTCATTAGAACCACGACTACAACTACTACTCCCACTACCACGACCACGCCGACGACAACGATAATTGAAACTCTACCACCTACCAGCATTACGATTAGTGATCCCTAACCAACTGTGACGCTTGTTGGCGAGAAGTCGGTCGAGGAGGAGGACGCTGCGAAAGAAGACGAGTGAATGGAACAAAGCACTTGGTATAGAATGTATGATCTGCAATCACGTGTGAAAACCGCCATTCCGACCACGGACGTTTCAAGGCACCAATTCTCCATATTTGGCCAATAAAAAATGACTGCTGATGGCTGCTAGCGACCCACTATCGATGTCGGTCCATTCATGCGTGCTGCTGGTATGGGATCCTCGTTGGATCGCACCAGTCAGTGTCGGCCGTGGCCAGATCGACCGACTCTCAGGGCTCTAACTGATCAACAATTACAAGGCGAACCTTAAGTGGATCACTCCAGAATATCATAAAAACAATGCTTTCTACTTCAAGGGGCCCGCAGGAACTACGAAGCTAGTCGTACTAATATTCGTCATTAACCTATGGCAATAACGTCGGTCGAATCTGCCAAGCTCCTCTTGCCACGCCGTTGTTTCGAAAGCAACCGTGTCGAAATTACCCTAAGATACCGAGATCACTCCAGAGACTTCTCTCCACTGGCTTCCCGAATTCTTTTGTTTACTTGCGGCGGGGAGAACTTTTAAGGCTTGGTTCCGCGTACCATTTGAAGATCGGGCTGAGCACCGTGATGCCGTCTGATTCTACGCGCCCAAGTTTTTGAATCGATCGAACCAACAACTTTTCCCTTACCCTCCCACCAACTCCGCAACAGCGTCGAGGAGAATCAGGTTGTGTTGCATCGTCATATCACCCGATCTGGCCTCGCTTTGTATTGGAGGGAGGCCGAAGCTCACGTGCCGACACAGCTTATATGAAGATGCTCTCAGTTTCCACGGGTCCGAGGGACACTACTTCACTTTATATTTCTGAAAGACACACACAAGGTATCTCCGAGTATTGTCAGGTTGGAGGTTCTAGAGGAGGATTCCTCCTTGACGCTGATTCAGCTGTCACAGTGCCCCAAGCGAGCCCAATCGGACGGACGAAGAGTCGGTCTATGGCCTTATTTGGGCAAAGTCCCTCGGGAAAAGCGAAGCATTTCTACATATTGTCGCTGAAGATCCTTCCCACACGACGTACTCGATGATAGCACTGTGGGGTACTTAAGGGACAAGACATCTGCACAACATGCAAGGCATCGATAGACGACATATACACCATGAAGCTCTTGCTTTCTCTTACTGCCATCGCATCTCTCGCTTTACAAGCAAATGCCGCAACAGTACCAAAGTATGGGCAATGTATGTATGCAGGTCCATCGGCTTAGGTGTTATATGTCCTGATCTGTAAAATTGTGCGACTAGGTGGTGGGTACGGCTACACTGGCCCAACGGAGTGCGATCCCGGTTTAGTTTGCTACTACTGGAATCCATGTGAGTGTCGCATATCGCCTTAGTCTCGACTTTGTCAAGACTAACTGTTCTCCCTGACGTCTTAGGGGGTAAGTGAAGTCGCTTAGTCAATAGCAATCTCCGAATAAATCCTTCCTCATTTGTCCATGGTGTGCAGATGCGCAATGGTGAGTATTAGTTCTTTCAAGCGGGGTCAATAATTTCAAGCTTTCGACTGAGCAACCGCTCCACAGTCTTTCTCCGGTTCAGCAGATTGTTACAACTTCAGTAGGCTATACGACCTGTGCTTTCACAACCACATATACGACATATACGACGTATACCTCAAACTACCTTACCACAACCACCAGAGCTCCGACCAGCACCGTCACGACAACGAAGCCGACTACCACCACTAACTTGAAATAGGGCTTCTAAGAACATGCCGGTGCCCTAGAATACTATAGTCGTTCCGCAAAGATTTGATATATATACTTCACTTCTCACAGTGTAGTAATCGATGCCGATCTATCTATGCGAGATGCTGGCCCGAGATTTTTGGGTAGATGGCACTCAGGTCTCATTTGGTCCTCCCCTGCCCAGATCGCGACTCGAAAGGACTGACTGATGCGAAGGCAAGCCCTAAGAAAACCACTCGAGAAATGGTAATAGCCCGGTGCCCTATCTAGTAAATCTTGCAAGAATCGCACAGCTGGCCGTGTGACCTCAGGCTATTACTACTCGAGATGAACCAACGAGGTCGGCCGAGCCCGCCTAAGCTCTTACTGCGGCATCATGTCCGAAAAGCATCCGTGTTAGAAATATTGCTCCGAGGTACCGAGATCGCCCCCCTAGCTGCTGCTACAATGGCCTCTCGAGTAGATTTCCGTTCAATTGCTGTGGGGGAGAGCTTCTAGATGTCTACTGTGAGATTTCGACCCGGGTGTACAGCACTTGAAGATCGAGCCGAGCAGGCCTTCGAATTCTGCCCACCCATGTGAACCAATCGAACAAGAAAAACCCTACAGACTCTCCCACTCGTTTTGCCACTCTTCCAGAGGAAATGAACTTTAATGACATCTTGGCACGGCCCGTTCTGACCTTGAGCGGTACGGAGCAGAGCCCGAAGCTACACCGAGCACGGCCATGCAACATGTTCCCCGTTTCCCGCGAATCCGAGGGAATCTAACCCACTCTTTATACCCAGAGACGCAAAATGTCTCCGAGATTTACCAGGTCTCAGGTACTAGAAGAAGGACTTGTCCTGGCACTGATCCGTCAGTCCTGGTTGTGGAATCTCAGCCCAATCGCGCGGAGGACGAACCGATCGTTGACCTTTCTCAGATAGAGCCCATCAGTAAAAGTGAACCATTTTAATGAATTAAGGCGGGATGTCTCCCCCACAAGACGTAAGGCGAAGATTGCGCTATGAGTATACTTAAGGGGCGAGGAATGTGTCGACATGGCATTCAAGGCCTCAACACCTGATTGACCTAACATAAATTCTTGGTTTCTCTTACTGTCATCGCATCTCTTGCACTAGAAGCATATAACGCCACAGTGCCATCGTTTGGTCAATGTATGTACACGGTCATTACTGGAAGTGATGCGGGGGGGGGGTAACCAGTAGCACATCGTCCAAATAGGCGGTGGCATTGGATGGACCGGCTTAACAGAGTGCGATCCCGGGCTAGTTTGCTACTACCACAATCCATGTGAGTGCCGTATGTTTTCTTGAGCTAGACTTTGTGCGGGCTAATTAAATTCAACGCTGTCGACTGTAAGTAAGGCTTCGTACATCAGGAAAACGTGTGAACTCCGCGTACATCGCGCCGCACCGTCCTGAGGCTCCCGAGAACCCGAGAAATTTTCGGAATCCGATACAAGCAGGAGACGGGCCGTCTCCGCATGGAGAACGCTGCCCCCTTCCAGAGAATCCTTGATCCTTCCCCCGCTAGATTAAGAATGATGGATCGGGTCGCGTCAGGAAGGGACCTTTATTCAGGGGCACGCGTCTCCGCGAGTCTCCATCTGGCCGCGCCAGCCAACGGCGACCTCGAGTCCGAGATCCGCCCTCAATGCCGAGACCCTCAATTCCGGCAGCTGCCACCCTTAGGACCCGCTTTCGGGGATGAAGGCCACCGAGACTGTGAGACAGTTGGCTCCACCGCGAGAAATCACGTTTTCCTGATGTAGCTAATAAACCCCAACTAAACACTTCCACCCTTATCCATGGCGCACAGATTTGCAATGGTAAGCAGTAGATCTGCGCTTGGGACCATAATTCTAGTGCTTGGGTTGATGAGGCGCTTCTTAGTCTTCCCCCAGTTCGGACAGTCGTCATTAGCTCGGTGGGCTATACAACCTGTCCCTCCACAACCACCTGGACAACGTATATCACGATCAAGCCTACCACCACCGCCACACCTTCCACCAGCGTTATTACATTGAATTCTACTACTACAGTCACTACAACCACGACTAAGACCGCCACACCCACGACACCTACGACGACCACAACAAAGCCGACCACAATAACTCTGCCGACAACGCGAACGTTCGTCACTCTGTCACCCACCCTCATTACGATTATTGATCCTTTTCGAACCGTGACGCTTTTCGACGAGAGGTCAGTCGAGGAGGGTGCGAAGGAAGATGATTGAAAAGGAACGATTTAATCAGTTTGGATTGTATTGTATATCCTCCATCGAAGGGCCCATTCCAACCATGTTCACTTCGGAGGTAGCATTCTCCAAATCTCCGATCTGGTCAGAGCAATTCTTTACTGAGAAATACTGGTGGCCCAAGCATTCCATGAAGCCTTCAATTCTCTGCTTCGCTTTTGCACGGTGGCCAAGGTGCTATGGGTATCGTGAGCACCTTTATGCCGGACTGGCTGGGGAGGATTGATATATCTCTGTACGGCGTTTGTATTCCGGGGGGAACGGGGTGGGGAGCCAAAGAGTGAACAAGATATCGCGCGACTTCTCCATGCTGCGTAAATTATCCACGAATCGTCAGATCAACACACCAAACCTGGTCGCTGTATCCCTTTCTTCTCCTACCACTGATAGCTACCGTCAATTATCGACGTGGGGTAGTGTATTTGACTTTGTTCCTGAAGAAAATGATATTGGATGCATTGGGTCCTGGCAACCCAGGTTTGGCCAAGTAGTCACGTGATCGGCCCTGTGTTGATGTGGAGCTGTGGAATTGAATAGGAAAGGTTCCGGCAAACTCCAGCTCCGCCACTTCTCTGAATACAACACCTAAAGTGCAGCAGATGTGCCCTTTCATTCCCGAGACTTTTGTGGTCTGTTTGGTTTCTGGTTGTCCCCGCGCCAATTCCAATCGATCCCGATCCGAAGGCGGAAAGTGCCTGTGGGATATGCGCGATTGGCTATAGCTTACTCTTGCCAGTTCACATAATGCCCATTTAGTTATTTAAACTCATACAGTATTATTACGTATACTAACCTATTTATGTGGGCTCCGACAAGATTTTAGGGAGATGACAGGCAGGTACCATCTTCCCACCGCCAGGAATCACTCCCAACCCAACCTGAATGGATTTCCTACTATAGGTGAGCCCGATGCCACCATCCCAAGTATCAGAAAGCGACCTTTCACACGCGATCAAGCCTAGAAATATCGACGGACTTGTCGTGTGAGCTTCCTCGACGTCTACCCATTCCTGAGCCTACTCAGCCTTGTCGTTTCATTGTTTATTCTGCAGGAGGTATCCACTTTTGGCCCGTGCCCAGATCACTGCTGATAGTTGTAATTCTGACGTCAATCATGGCTTTTTCCTGGTTATTGGCACGGGAGGATGTCCATATTTGTCCCCCACAGTGAGACTCAGGCCCAGGCACCATTCATGGATCGTGTCATTTGGAGTGACTTCTAATTTTGCCTGCCAAGCCCTTAACGATCGGACCTCCTTGTCTCCCACCACCTGAGCGACTATATCGGTGAAAATCAGGTTATGCATCACTATCGTATGGCACGTTTAAACCTTGAACGTTCCAGAGGGGAGGCCAGATACAGCTCTTGGCGTGCGACGTCATGCCCGGAAAGCCACCTAAGGTGGTCCCCCCCCCTTTCTTTGGGAATCCCAGAAGCTTTGACTTTCCACTCATGTGCATATGACGCAGTCCATCCGAGATTCTAGAGGTTTAAGGCCTTCGGCGTGGGTTCATTCTTGGCGGTGGTCTCTCTAGCTTGCTCTCCACGGCCTGAGCCCAATAGGACGGAGGAGCGATGGCTCTACGATCTTTGTCTGAGCAATTCATCGGGAAAAAAGAAGCGTTATGACATGAGAGATTTTCCGCCGGGGTTTTAAACACAAGACTCCCGTGTACTTAAAGGGCCGGATGCGCATGCAAGAGCGCCCCAATACAGCACACTCGACACCTCCTCAATGAAGCTGTTAATTTCTCTTGCTGCACTTACGTCTTTTGCTTTACAGGCAAATGCCGTTGCGGTGTGGGGACAATGCAGGTCACAGGTCTAAACTTGGGAGCCAATGTGACTGACTGTTACATGGTCCGAATAGGTGGGGGCATTGGATACCCCGGCCCGACAGAGTGCGATGTCGGCCTAGTTTGCCATTATTGGAACGCATGTGGGTGCACAATTTCTCATAGTCATTGTTGTTTTTTAACGTTGATCGTCTTGGCATTTCAGACTGTGAGTGAGACTGCAAAAGCTATAAATAGTAACCTTAAAGAAATTCTGCTGCCCATCCCGGAAACGCATAGATTCGCAATGGTAAAGCTTAGACATTCCATTCGAATCAATTAATTCAATTACTTATTTCTATTTGCTCTCTAATAGTCTTTATGCGCCGACTACCACTACGACCTCTACTACAACTACAACGCGGACAAGTATCAGCACGATTCGGGACACCTATACCACATCCTACACTAAGCCGAAGACCTCGATTAGCAGTACTTTCTGGGACACCAGGACCACTGGCCCTCCTACCACCACAACCACTACTCAGACCACTACGACCAAGACGCCTATTGGTGATCCCGTCCCGACTCCCCCACGTGTTCGTGGAAGGTCAGCCAATGACGACGTGGAGGAGTATGAATAAGTGAAAAGAAACTGGCTTATAAAATGAACCTGTTTTCATATCATATGTCTTTCACCTTGCATCTCATATGAAGAACTGTATTCAACGGCCATGGTGATTTTGCATCAATGATAGAAATACTGGAAGGGCTGGCGTTGATAATCTTTTCAAACTTTCATGGCTCGTAGATGAGACAAGAACGATAGGCTCGTATGAAAAACCAGTATTAAGTCTAGTGGGGATAGGAATCTGTTCAGATCTAAGGCGTATTAGGTAGTTTCGACTATCCATTCCGACTCCGTACGTCAGAGAGCTCCCCTACTACACCAAAGCATTGCCCCACCACTTTCGGACTCGTCAGCTCCGACGTTCTCGCTATCTGAACTTGTGTCTTCCTCGAATTCTGAGAGTACGAGATTTGACTCGCCCATTATCGACTAACCACGCCAATCGGGCGATTCTGGTCTGCACCGAAGGTCGTGCAGGGGCATCGCTTCCGAAAGGCATCTACATTGGAATTACTCTAAGGTACTGAGATCACTCGCATGCTGCTCTTGGAATGGCGGTTCGATTAGTATTCTTCCGCTTGCTGCGGGGGAAGACTTCTAGGTGCCTACGGCGAGACGCAGGACAGGCACCGTTTGGAAGTTGCCCCTGGCAGGCCGTAAGTCGGACTTCGCCCGCACGCATTTTAGAGCCAATCAGATATTCTTACTCTCCCACAATACCTGCCTCTATCTATGTGAATCTATGTGAAATTAGTTGTTGTAACATTGTCGCACAGCCCGTTCCGACCTTGAACGACGTGGAAGGGAAGTCCGAACACAGCGATACAGATATCTCAGATGCGCCCCGATTTCCGCTGACCTCAGAGACTCTAGACCGCCTCCTATGTCCAGAAGACACGCATGTCTCAGAGAAGCTTTAGGTTTCAGGTACTGGAATAAGATTCGTCGTTGGCGTTGATCCGTCGGTTGCGGTTCAAGAGGCTGAGCCCAATCGGGTGCAGGAAGAATAGGTCCATTGCCTTCTGGTAGAGAATTTCGGTAAAAACGAGCGGCTTATTATAATATTGTGGGAGCTTTACCCATACAAAGGACAGCGACGATAATACCATTGGGTACTTAAGGGATGGGTCAAAGCAGGTGCGAAATATCATACTCGGGACACCAATGCTCAACACCTCATCAATGAAGCTCTTGATTTCTCTTGCTGCCATCTCATCCTTTGCTTTACAAGCAACTGCCGCTACCGTCCCAAATTTCGGACAATGTATGTACAGGTTTGGCTCGTAAGGTGATGCATATGCTAATCGTGAATATTCCAATATATATCAATTAGGCGGTGGTACTGGATGGACTGGTCCAACACAGTGCGATCCCGGGCTAGTTTGCTTCTACTGGCAGCCAGGTGAGTTATGCGTGTCTTCTCAGGTTCTACTTTATGGAGACTAACGATCTCTTCGTCGCTGTAGCCTGTAAGAGAAACTTCTTTCCATAATAATCCTCCACTAAATCTTTGCACCTGACTGACGATGCACAGATTCGCAATGGTGACTATATAACCCTGAACCAGACTCCATAAATTCAGACTAATGGATTATTCCGCAGTCTTACCCCTATACTCACGACATTCGTGACGAGCTCAGTGGGCTATACAACCTGTTCCTATACAACCACGTATAAAACAACTGCAACCCTCACGTCCGTCGTACCCCCCACCAGTACGACCACTACAAAGAAATGAACGACCAGTACGATTTGGGACACTCATACCACTACCACGACGAAGACTACAACTGTGACCCAGCCGTGACGCTTCTTGACGAGAGGTCAAGCGAGGAAGCCGGGAAGGCCAAGGAGTGAGGGGAAACAACTTCGTTGGTATGGAATGTATTGCTGGTCATAACTTGTGTATTTCATCGGGGGCTCTATTCCAATCATTTTCGGGTTCAGGGCACTGATTCTCCACATTCCGGGTTTGGTCGGGATGTATTACTGAGAACTGCTATGGTCTCAGCCGCCCCTAGCATTTCCACGAGTTCTTAGTGATCTACGTCGCTTTAGCGCGGTATCGCTACAGATGTCGGCGAGCCACTAGAATGAGGTTTTGCAGGCACCCAGTGTTCGGCCGAGTCGGTCCATTAAACCCGACTGGAGCAAACGGGCTGACAACCGCTAGGCGAACCCTAAGAAGAACGCTCGAGAAATCATAGTAAAAATTCTTCTTCCTTCATGAGCCCTACAAGAACTGTGGGGCTGGTCATGCGAGCTGCCCAGCCATATAAATGCCAGAGTAATCCACCCACCTACTCTTGCCGCGGCAGTGTTTCGGAAAGCATCTGTGTTCGGATCGCTCCAAAGGAAATCACTGCATAGGTGGCTCTTCCAATGTTATGTGAGATATTTTCTGTAAAAATCTAGTAATGGTGGAAAGTGGCTCGTCCTTGGCCGGAGTCAAGGTCACCCCGCACACAAGGGAAGCGAGGCAATATTCGAGACAGGAACGCGCCCAGAAAGTGTGTAGAAAAACGCCGGGTGTTCAAAGCGTATTAACACAGAGAAAGCATTTATCAAACGACCATAGCATAGCATGAACATTCATGAAACACGGAGGAGGTTCTATACATATGTGAATTGCGTGTGCGCCGTATTTCCTTTCGAGAGACACCCTGAATACCCACTAAACACGCCTAGGCTATTGAGCGAGTACTGCGACTATGTACAGAGCTTAACTTGTCATGTATTGGTTAGCTAAACATGTCTTGAATGTGAATGATGTTTGCTGTCGAAAATCCGGTCATGTTCGCTACTCTTCATAGGGCTATAATCAGACACGGCCAGTATTCCAGGGGCGAATATCGTGCATGTACAGGTTGTATTCGGTCCACCAGTAAGTACCTCATAGGGTGGAAAAATTCTCTAAATATTTATAGAACATCTCCGATATTGTAGGCATGCATCGAAAGTATTTGAGGCGTCATCCGGGCAGATTCCAAAATGTAAAATGACCCAAGCACATATCTGAGACAGGGAAAACATGCCGGCTCCTTTGATACGCATCCAGATAGTTTTATGAGCGTTTTCCGGATGTCAGCATGCTCCTACCACGTGGAGGCTTTTCACACACCTTCTAGGCATGTTCTGGTCCCGAACACGACCTCGCTCCCTTTGTGGCAGCAACCCCAAGTGTTATTTACCCAAGCTTGCCCTGGTCTATCCTTTTCTTCTACTACTAATTTGTGGCTAGATTCGAATACGAATGTCAGGGTGTGTGTTCGGCTCAGCTCTCGAGACGTCTGGCATTACTGTAATGCTTGTCGAACGACCAATCACAGTGGCATTCTGTTGGAGTCACCTGATCGCCAGCTTTTTCCGGAAAATTCAGAGGGGAACGGGCTGTTGGAGTACGGTCCGGGCGACCGACTCGAGGTTCGTGGGGCGTGAGTAAACTAGTTGAATAAAGTACCGAGGGCGGGAATACCCTCGGGAATTCGTACTAAACGGGAATTGCCCATTAAGGGAATTCCCAGTTTCCCCAATAACTATATTTGTACGACCGACCTATAAAAGGCGGTCTATTTCGAATGTAAATAATCAATTCAATTCACTGTTATATTCTACTACAACAATCGCGCTAGACTAAGACTACTACCCTATCCCTCGTCCACCGCTGCTCAACAGGTTATGGGCCCAGCCCGTAACTAAACATCCGTAATCTCATAACCCTACCTTGACTCTATGAGCGGTCCCCAA
>WSTY01001117.1:0-12184 GCA_019633465.1 Tulasnella sp. 417
GAGGCCAAGCCTCTCATTCCGTTGGGACACCTCATAAGACATTACCACACAATCAATTTAGCGAGACTAGTTCCTGGAATAGGCAGAACAAATGACGCTAATAGATACTAAGGATACATAAATTTTATTACAACACAGATTAACCACTGTGACTGTAGCAAGATTAACATAAAAATAGATCCCTGGACTTCAGGAAACCCATGCCCCTAAACTTTGTTGCTTCTGTCCCGGTCCCCGCACACAGGTGGACAGGATACTAGTTCAAAAGCGTCGGTGAAGTTCTCTTCCACCAAGAAAGGTCCGCAATACGATTCCCTCCCCCCTCTCTTCTTCTGTGTCCTCGATGGCGCCTAGAGTTGTGTCGTCTGGGGAGACCGCCCACGACGAGCTCTGGAGCGGCCTTTGTCGTGCCCAGACTACCCGCGTACTCACAGCTGTCTCCCCAAAAAACGTCTCGCTTTGCTGAGGGTTGGAACAGGCAACCTTTCGCAGGTGCAGCATCATTCGAGTGACGAGCGTGGTTATCATCGCCCACATGAAGCTGCTCATTGATAACGACTAAGTATTGCTGAGGCGCTCGGAATATTGCAAGATCAAACCACTTACAAAAGGCCCAGAAACGCGAAAGATGGCGGTAACAAGTTCCAGATCAGTATATTAAACACTCGAATCGCTTCAGCATTCAATGAAGCGGTAAGCTCAGGGCTGAGACCGGTAGATTGGAAAAAGGCAATCGCACCGATTACGACCTATTACGTGGAGACAAGGAGGTTTGGTGCCGCCTGGTACGGCTAGTGCATGGAATAAGTACTGACCACGTTGTAAATAATTTGACCGTAATGTAAACTGTCCATGAGGGGGTTCTGAGTTTGATTTGCGGCACGGTGTTCCACGACTTTGATTAGCGTCAACACGAACACCACCATCTCTAAGGTCAACTGCGAATCACACGTATCTGGTCAGTTTCGTCTGCGTGATGCATCCATATTTGAAAACCGTACAGCAAAGCCCCATATTCCAGACATTATCGGCGATCGATAAGGGGTGACACAGCCCCTAACAAAGGGGTCGTAGTAAATATGAGCTGGAAGAGCGTGGTTAGGAATAAGAGTCTGATTGACGTTCTTAAACGTGATACGAACGAGTAAATTGAATGGCGCACATTAGGCCTAGCACCGAATGGCAGCAATATGCCACGAAGTACAGGATATATGTGCCGATAACGACACTCCAGCGCCCGCCCCAAAGGGCATGCACCCGAAAGAGAAGCAGTACTTCAAATTCGGTCAGTCACGACACAAGTTCAACCGGGTCACCGTAATCACGCACAATCCCAAATTGCCAACGACGGCGTTTCTGCTACTGCAGGCGACATTAGTCCCCATCTACACCTAGAATAATGCAGGAGGCTCGTATTTTTCGACATTCATACGGCAAGCGAGCAGCCTTCTTACGACTGCGTGAATATGGGCTATGTCAGGGATGAACAGAACAGGGAGCGAGAGGGGGTAACGCACGTAATCCGACAGAACGGCGGGCCGCCTCATATCTGCGCAATAATGCCATGCTCAGCCTGAGAGCCCCAGTGCTACGCTTGAATACTCACAATACACAGCAATTGCCTGACTAATGAGAGTGATATACCTATTCTATTGGAACAAGAGTGCACGATGAGTCCAGGGAGCCCCTCCGCCGGTCGAGATAGAAAATACCGCGTACCACCAAAAACAAATACTTGACGGCCGATCGAGGTGCCGTCCACCAGAATTGAATCTCGTCTTCAAGAGTGCAGAGATGATCCCAAACAAGGACTGTGAATCCGGCCACTAAAGGGAAGTCGGTGAGCATGCCTCCGATTGAACGTAATTCCTTGAGGTGCGCTCAACCGGTCAAGCTTCTTGCGGCTTCAATATGTGGAATAATTTGTTGCGAATAGGCGGGGTCGATGTGAGGTCTTGGCATTCGTCTGAACCTTGTGGAGGGGGGATACGTGTCTGGTGAATGGGTCCGAGCAGGAGGGGGGACGAAGGAAGCTCAGGATCGATCCGCGTCAGCGGTATTTGAGAGCGAACGACGGTGGTGGCTGATCGCGGGAGCTTCGCTCCAAGCTAAACCAAGGCTATGGGGTGCATCGTTGATTGGCCAAAAAGCTAACAATGGGACGTCTCCGTCGTCTCGTGGGAGACGCAGTGCCATCCGACCCTTCAGGGTAAGCGTCGTCCCCGCCATATTTGCCCTCTGTCCCCGGGAATCTCTGCTGGCCGATTGGGAGCCCCCCGAGGCCAACCCTTCTGACTCGTCTAGTCTCAACAAGGGCAGTCAATGCCGACTCGCGGACTTGATCCCGGGGGGGGGGGGCGCGCCTGTACGGTCAGGATTGAAATTGTTGGAGGCTCAGCTGCATCCAAACGTTGCATTCTCGACCCACTCAACTAGCTACTTGTGCTGATTTATCGGTTGGAATTAGCCATAACGAGAAGACAGAACACACGGGGGGCGGTGGTGGAGACCTGTTGGTCGGTTGTCGGAATCGGGACCGCGTGGATCTGGACAATTGTGGCAAATGAACGTCGTCAATATTTTGGGATCTTAGCTACGCCGAACGATAAATTCGCAACTGGGTGGAGAATTGAGCGTTTAGCTGGCGGGGTTAGAAGTGGCTTTGTTGTGGCTGTCGGACCGCGATGGGCTACGTATTTGATTTAGTCCGCGTCCGGGCCCGTTGGCAGAATAATGAGGCACACCGCAAGCCACTCGACCCACCTGCATGCTATAAATTTCCTTCCCCCGCCGCTGTTGTGCCTGTTCGAGATCGCGTCGTGTTCGGTCTGAGTAGTTTCCTGACCCAGTTCTGGACCCTCTGCTGAGCCTGTAGAGGGTAGTTGCCAAGATTAAAAATGATTACAAGGGATGCAAATCTATCGACGTGAAGCTAGGGACATAAATTGAATACAGGTTATGTAATTAGCATAGGAGAAATAGGATAAGGATAAGCGACGTGCTGTGGTATTTCGCCACTTCCATCAGCGGTCGCCAGGCACTGTACAGAGGTTGCCGCTCGAAATACGGCCGCGGTGACGAGTGTCAGTCGAGCTGTCTTCCATCCCGAAGCGTTTGTAAT
Organism: Tulasnella sp. 417; assembly: GCA_019633465.1. NCBI lineage: Eukaryota > Fungi > Basidiomycota > Agaricomycetes > Cantharellales > Tulasnellaceae > Tulasnella > Tulasnella sp. 417. Next base: position 3,122 of record WSTY01001117.1, read on the forward strand.
GCCATTCCCACCACCCTCTCTCCTCCCTCATCGTTGGCGGCGGTCAGGTCTGTCTCACGCGAGAAGACGGTCTGCGACGTGCCCCATGGCGGCCTCTGCCGTGCCCAAACTATCCGTGTACTCACAGCCGTCTCTGCAAAGAACGATGCTCCGCTCTCCTGAGGATGGAAACAGGCCGCCTTTCGCAGATGCAGCATCATTCGTGTCACGAGCGCAGTTATCATTGCCCATATAAAGCTGCTCATCCGTGGCGGGTAAGCAACGATCAAGCATCCGGAATTGCAACGTACTCACAAAACGCCTAGCCAGACGAAAGATGGAGGCAACGTAATCCAAATTAGGAGATTGAACACTCGGACCGCTTTGACGATAAATGAAGCGGTAAGCTTGGAGCTGAGAAAAATGCGTTGGAAAGGGCAACCGCACCAATTATGACCTATTATGCCAGGAGAGGGGGAGGGGCGAGTCAGCTCGGCTAGTTTCGCCTAGCGTGTGGAACTAAAACTGACCACATTGTATATTATCTGGCCGTAGTGCAAGCTCTTCATCAAGGGGTTGTGGATTTGATTTGAGGCGCGGTGCTCAAGGACTTTGATCAGCGTCAATACGAACACGACCGTCTCGGAAGTCAACTGCAGACCAAAGACATTTAATCAGTTTCATCGAGGTAAAGACATCAAGATTGAAACACGGACAGAAAAGGCCCATATAACGGACATGACCGAAGGTCGTTTAGTGACAACACAAGTTTTAGCCAGAGGATCATAATGCATGTGGGCTGAAAAATGCCGCGGTTAATAGCAAGACTAAAATCAACAGTAAATGACGTGATACGAACGGGCCATCTGAATCGCGCATACTAGGCTCACCACCGTATGGCAGCCATATGACAGGACGTATAGGATGTAAGTGCCGATCACGACACTACGACGTCCTCCCCAAAGAGCATGCACCCGAAAGAGAAGCAGAACTTTAGAAATGTGATCAGCCACAACAGAAATTTAGCCGTGTCACCGTGATCACATACGGTCCCAGGTTGACAACGAAAATGTTTCGAAGACTCCAACCGACATTATTCCCCACCTACACCTGAGATAATACATGAGAACCATCGTTAAGGATGGGCCTTCGGCAAGGTATCGCTCTCCTTACGACTAGGTGCATGGATGAATGTTATATCAGCGGCCAACCGAAATGTGGTAGACAGAGGGTGACACACTAAATCCGATAAAACTGCCAGCCGACTCGTATCTATCGGTATATTCAGTCTGGGAGTCACGAAGGCCGCGGGGGAGTGCTCACAGTAGACGGCGACTGCCTGACTCATAGGGGTAATATATCGATTCTATTAGAATATCAACGCGTTATGAGCACCTTGGCTGGCTGAGCTTCCGCGCCAAAACGCTCTTCGTACCAACAGAAACAAATACTTGACCGCCGATCGCGGTGCCGTCCACCAGAACTGAATTTCTTGGTCAAGAGTGCAGAGATGATCCCAAACAAGAACTGTGAATCCGGCCACTAGACAATAGCCGGTGAACAGTCAGCCAAACGAGATTTCGCTGGATGCACTCAACAAGTCATGAATCTTGCTGCTTCAGCATGCGGGATAATATGTCGCGAATATGTGAGGTCGAACGGAGGCCCTGCCATTCGTCCAGACCTTGAGGGTTGGTGGGTGAGGGGGGCTTGAACAGTGAAGGAGCAGACGAAGACCGGTAATCATTTCCACATCGGTGGTATTTGAACTCTGCGGCAGTGGTGGAGGATGAGCGCCAGGTGGCTGATCGTTGGGCAAGTCTAACCGCCAGAAGGGCCAATGCTGCAAAACTAGAACCGAACGTAGGGTGCAACGCTGATTGGCCAGAGTTAGGATGGGAAGCGGCTCCGGCGTCACATGGGGTCTGATCCTTCAGGGTGAAGCGTCCTCTATGCTAGCTTGTCGGAGTTGTCCGGTATTCTCCGCTGATAGATTAGGGCCCTTACGAGATGGTATGACTTGTGTACAGCGGTTTGGATAAGCGTTTTCACCCCGAGAATCGCCTCACCCCGGGTCCACCTGCCCAATGAGGTAGGAGATTAGTCCTAAAATGGGGATCCTTGCAATCCGTTAGGGGATAATTCTCTGGTGTAAAAAGCGTTGTGCAAACCAGTCTTAGCCAGCTTTTGTCTTAGTGCCTGCCTGGGTAGGTGCGCCCTATTGGTCTGTGATTGTAGAAATATCTATGGCGATAAGAATGACAACTTCCTGACTTCGAAGCCCAGTCAAGGATGGTAGACGCATGGAAGAGAGACACCCGCTCAGTCCATGTGAATCCTCTCACACGAGAAACTGGTCACATAGAAAGCCGGTACACTTCCACCACGAGAGCCTATCCACGGTATGTCAATGAAATGATCGTTGTTTGCAGAAGCCTTCTGTGAGCTTTGGTGGAGTTGCGTATGGGAGGAGTGTCCATGAGAGTCGGTACTGGCGGAGAAGCGTTGTCCGATTTCTTGGGCAACTCATTGTAAGTTCGTGGCCAAAACTGGACCCTGAAATGGTGTCGCTACGACTGAAGTAGTCGGATGTTCAGCTGTATCGAAAAACGTGACTTCCGGGGAGACTCGATCATTTTGCCCTGGTCTAGCAGAATGCGAACGAAATTTCAAATCACCTATAACAGGAAGTTTAAGGGGTATCTCCAAGCCCTTTCCTCAAAGTCAGGGGCACGTAGTCTCACCGTTTCTATTTATACAGCGCAGAAGCCGATCATCCGCCTCGGTCACCCTGCGCAAAGGGTATATCTGCTGAAGGTTCCCCGACGCCGTAGCCATGATTGGGGGTGTTGCACTAGTTTGGGTTATTATTTTCACTCGCCACATCTCTAAGGAATTCGGGCACAAGCCATCCACTTTTGGGGGTATGTATGGTGTTTCCCTATCTTATACATATCCAAACAGGAGGCAAGCCGGCATGATTCGGGGTGAAAACATCTTACGCAAGCCACTGCAGCCATGCTGGAATTTTTACGCGTAGTGTAGTGTAGAAGCTCGCAAAAAAAGGAGTCAAATGGAACGCTTGACTAGGGGGGGGAGAGGGAAGCGTTGTTGATCCTGGACGCACCCTGATGAGGGGTAAATTCAATTAGTCCTCGCTACTTGTGGCACCGAACGCGTTGGCATGACGACGAATACGTCTAATCCACTCGACTTGCATGTATTCTCTCCACACACAGCTGTTGTACCTCTTCGGGGTGACGTCTGGTCCTCTGTGTACCTGCCGCCGTTGTTCTTCAGCCCGTTCGGACCTTACAAAAAATGATGGCTGAGATCAAAACTCCTCACGGCCAAGCAAATCTGTTGATGGGGAGGTAGGGATATCAAATGAAATGCTCCTAATCGAATACAGGTTGATCACTATTGTCGAAACGAGAAATATAATAAGGATAAGCCTAGGACGTGCTATGGTAGCTCGCCATTTCCGAACATAGTCCCCACGCACGGATGCCGGTCGAAGAGCGCCCGCGACAATCAGCGTCACTCCGACAGCCTTCCATCTTGGAGGGTCCGTAATACCATCCCCTCCCCCCCGTCTTCTTCCCCATCTTTGGCGATGGCCAGGTTTGCATCGCGCGAGAAGGCCGTCCACAACGTGCTCCACACCGACTTCCGTCGTGCCCAAACCATCCGTGTACTCGTTTCCGTCTCTCCAAAGAGCGTTTCACTCTGCTGAGGGTTGGAAGATGCGGCCTTTCGCAGATGTAGCATCATTCGTGTGACGAGCGTGGTTATCATCGCCCAAATGAAGCTGCACATCAGTGGCGGGTCAGTCCCGCGCAAGTATCCAGAGCTGTAAAAACTCTCTCACAAAAGGCCTAGAAACGCGAGAGATGGAGGCAGGACATTCCAAACCAGTAGATTAAACACTCGAACCCCTTCGGCGATAAAATGGAGGAGTAAGCTCAAAGTCAACTTAAACATATCAGGGAAGAGGAATCGCACCAATTATGATCTATTATGACAAGACGAGGAAATCGACTTAGTCTCAGCTGTTTTCAACTAGAACATGAAATGAGCATTTACCACGTAGTAAATAATCTGGCCGTAATGTAAGCTCTCCATCAGAGGGTTCTGTATTTGATTTGAGGTGCGGTGTTCGACGACTTTGATGAGGGTTAGGACGAACAAGGCCGTCTCGTATGTCAACTGCAATCATGGTTTTAGTCAGTATCAGTGGTGTGATGCGTCGGGATCGACGCGTACAACAAAAGCCCATATTGCAGCCATCATCGGTGGTCGGTAAGTGGCGACGCAGGCTTTCGCGAGAGGATCGTAGTGTATGTGGGCTAGAAAAAGCGTGGTTAGTAACCAGGACCTCCATCGTCATCGTCGAACGTTGCACGAACTGACTACTTGAATGGCAGATATTAGAGCTATCACAGTGTGGCAGAGGTATGCCATGGCGTATAGGAGATAAGTGGCGATCACGACGCTACGACGCCCGTCCCAGAGAGCATGCACTCGAGGGAGGAGCAGCACTTCAGGGATATGGTCAGCGGCCATCAAAATTTAGCCGTGCCCTCGTAGTAACGTACAATCCCAGATTGCCAACGAGGTTGTTTCGACTACTCCCAGCGACATTATCATCCACCTACACCTAGGGTCATATATGGGAACCGTGTTTATTATCGGAATTCGGCAAGCGAGCGGTTTCCTTACGACTAGGTGCGTGGGCGTAGATAATGTCAGCTCCCAATTTAAACGGATCGAGGAGGAAGCGTACCACATCTGACAGCACAACCAATCGACTCATGTCTGCGATGGGGACCACATCTTCAGCCGAGAATTCCGAAGCCAAGCTCGAGTATACTCACAACCCACAGCGATTGCCTGACCGACAAGGGTGACATATCTGTTCTATTTCAAGGATGTAAACACACTCTGAACCTTTGATCTGCGCCAAACGACATTGAAACCCGTCCGTACCACTAAAAACAAATGTTTGACCACCGACCGAGGTGCCGCCCACCAGTACTGAATTTCTTCCTCAAGAGTGCAGAGATGATCCCAAACAAGAACTGTGAACCCGGCCACTAAAATCAGCCGGTGAGTATATCCTCCAGTTGGACCAGATTTCGAAGTGGCACTGAACTGGTCAAACATCCTGCTGCCTCAACATGCGGGATAATATATCGTGAGTAGGCGGGGTCGACGGGAGGCCCTGCCATTCGGCCGAACCTGAGGTTTGATGGGCAGCCGAGGAGTGTCCGTGAAGGGAGTGAGAGCGGGAGGAGTGAGGGGGACAAGCGGCATTAGTCAAAACGGGTGACGGTATTTGAAAGATATGCTGACAGCCCAGCTGGTCGAGCACACGCCAAACAGGAGTGGCCAAGACAGAGAGAAGCGAGCCCCGATACTCGGATGCAGCGCTGATTGGGCAGAAAAAGACCGGAGAGAAAGGTCCCCGCCGTCACGTGGGATCTGGCCCTTCATTACGGAACCTTTCTTCGACCTCGGTTTGTAACTTGCGAAGCCGCCATCCACAAGTGTAGCTACCTAGCCCAGGTAGTGCCGTCATAACCAAATCGTAAATGCCTGATAGCAGAGCGCTTGGTTAGGAATGAACGTGACGCTAGCGCTCGGGCAAAATTTTTACGTTACACCGTTCGCGGGACAAACGGAGCCAAATGACCGCCACAGCCGACCTTTTGGGATGTCTCGACCGCCTTCCATTCACCACAGTTGATTAACAATTGTGCAACCGGGTGCCCAAATCCGTCCTTCCGTGCATTGCACCCCGATTCCCGGCCAGCCGAGCAGCAGATCGAAGAAGTTCTACTCCCTAGATTGGGCATCTTCCAAATTTCCAATCCCACCTGGCGATTTGACACTCGAGAAGCAGACAATGGTTCTAGGGAATATCTTAAGAAGGTCATCATGGGTCCCGGACGCCCAACTGAAACGAGGTGGTAGCACCTGGGAAGCCCGTTAGCCAGCGGTTTGTATCTGTCAGAGATGTTGACATCTTATTCGCTGCGCGTCGAACTACGATCAACTAATCAGGATTGGCGATGGGGGAGTCGAGTGTACCGACAAGAACCCGTCTACCTAAACCCCAAACAGTTCAGATCGAGTCTAAAATCTAAGGATGTTACATAAGACATTCTTTCATTTAACACAGGTTGACCACTATGCTCGGAAGTAAAAAATAAAATAAAGATAAACCCCTCCCTGCTATGAACCGCGTCCTCATATCTCGCTGCGCCCATCCATGGTCCTCAGTCACTAGGGGGCAGGCGGTTGGTCTAAAAGTGTCCGCGATGCCCGGCGTTCGTCCAGCTGCCGTCGAGTCGGCGGGGCCCGCAGCATGATTACCTCTCTCCGCTCTCCTTCCTCGTACTTGTTCCCGGCCTCGCTTGGATCATGCGAGAATGCTGTCCGAGACAAATTCCAAGGTCGAATTTCTCGTGCCCAAACCACATCTGTACTCACGACCGCCTCCCCGGAGCACAACGTTTCGGTCTGCTGGGGGTTGGAATAGGCAACCTTCCGCAGATGTAGCATCATTCGTGTGACGAGCGCCGTTGCCATCCCCCAAAGAAAGCTGCACATTCGCCTCGGTAAGCATGGCTCCAGGCACCTTGAGCGTTGCACCATTCACTCACAAAACGCCTAGAAAAGTGAAGGATGGCGGCAGCGCAGTCCAAATGAGGAGATTAAAGGCTCGGACGGCTTTGCGGTGACAAACGGGCGCGGTAAGCTTTTGCCCGAAATCAAGCGATGGCAAAAAACATCCGCACCGATTACGACCTGTTATGCCCAAACAAGGCAACTGAGTTAGTCTGACCACTTTCGCACAGCGCTGGTGGAATGAGCACTGACTACGTTGTAGATAATCTGGCCATAGTGTAAACTCGCCATCAAAGGGTTCTGCATCTGATTCGAAGCACGGCGCTCAACAACTTTGATCAACGTCAACGTGAAGATGATAATCTCGTATGTCAACTGCAGACCATAGATCTGGTCAGTTTCGTTGGTGTGCTGCAGCAACGTTGAAGTGCCTACAACAAACGTCCATATTATAGACATCAGGTGCGGCCGGTGATTGGTGATGCAGGTCTTGGCGAGGGGATCGTAGCGTATGTGAGCTGGAAATGAGTGTGATTATGAGCAAAGTCAGCTCCACGGAATCAGAACCAGATACTGACGGGCCAGCTGAATAGCAGATATCACAGCTATCACTGTGTGGCAGGAGTTTGTCAAAAAGTATAGGATGTAAGTGCCTATAACGACGCTACGACGACCGCCCCAAAGAGCATGCACCCGAAAGAGCAGCAGTACTTTGGAAGCTTGGTTAGCGATGATGAAGCGTTCAGTTTGTCATCGTAATCACGTACAATCCCAGAGTGCCAACGACGCTGTCTCGATGAACCCAACCGAAATCAGTCCCCGCCTACATCTGAAATAAAGTGTAAGACTGGTGGCTGTGTTGGGCATTTGACAGGTAGACGATTTACTTACGACTAGATGCGTGATAGGCTATGTCAGTTGCCAACGCAAAGGGGGAAAGGAGGGAGTTACGCACTAAGTCCGACAAAACCACTAAGCGGCTCATATCTAGCATAGCACGACATGCTCAGCTTGAGCGCATTAGAACCAGGTCCTAAAACTCACAAAACACGGCTGCTGTCTGACCAATAGGGGTAATATATCGATTCTATTGGAATATAGGCGCACTATGAGCCCTTCACCAGGTCGGGTTCCGAGCTCAGCAAGATTGAAAACCCCATACCAACAAAAACAAGTACTTGACAGGCGACCGTGGGGCTGTCCACCAGAATCGGATTTCCTGATCAAGAGTGCAGAGATGATCCCAAACGACAACAGTGAACCCAGCCACTGCAAACATTTCATGTTGAGCAACCACCCCGGGCGGACGAGGTTTCGCCAGCTGCACTCAACTGGCCAAGCATCTTGCTGCCTCGGCATGCGGGATTACAAGTCGTGAATACTCGGGGTCGAAAGGAAGACCTGCCATTCGTCGGTATCTTGACGGTGGAGGGAGAGGAGAGCGAGAAGATAAGAACCCCCTGGAACTGATCCGCGGCTGGCCGTAGCGGTATTTGAAGGCTACGATCGTATCCGCCGGCGCCAAGTGGCTTGATCGTATACACAGGCTAAACTAGGATGGCAAAGCCAGCAGAAACATGGGGCACCGCGCTGATTGGCCAAAGATGCCGGAGAAGAAGACACCGTCGTCACATGAGACCCAGCCCTTCAGGGTTCGTCGCTCTTTCGCGATCCCCCGCATCCCCCCCGCTGATTGATTAAGAGCTTGCAAAACCCACTCAGACCACAGGATTAATGCGGTGAATACCGATCCGTGAAATGGTCATAGCCGATCTCGGCTGTCGATCGGCATGTGCGGGCGGATGTGAACCCGAGTAAAAAAAGGGAGGGGGAGAGTTCCGGCGGAGATCAGACGTGAACGTCTCCATGCCTTTGCTGAGCGCTCAAAGTCATCAGAGCCCGGCGTAGAACAAATCTTGAGGAGGAAGTCTTGGGCGTCACGTTTTCTATCTTCCTTCTCCGCCATGCCTTACGAGCGACACCCATTGCGTTAGTACAATGCGGCATACGCGACAAGCCACAGAAAGACCAGGGCGCACATTGCCTGCTACGGGTTCTCTCAGCCCGCCGCGGCGATGTTGATTTGTGGTCCCTTCTCGTTCCTTCCTGGTAGATCCTATCTTTCTTCTTGAGTCGGGACGAAAAAAAAATACCACCCTTAAATTAAAGCGACTCACAGCGAGTAAAATCTTTGAATGTGCAGCCAGAGACATGACATCGGGTCTATTTTCATCACATACAGGTTGATTTACAGGAGCCAAAACTGAAAATAGAATAATGATAAGCCCCCGACGCGCACCTATCTCTCCGCTTCCGGCCATGGTCCCCACGGCCCAAGCCGGGCTGGTCGAGAACCGCTCGCCTTAAGCCGCGTCAGTCCAACCGCCTTCCATCCTGAAGGGTCCGCAATGCAATCTCCTCTCCTTGCTGCCCTTCATCATCCTTGGCGAC
>WSTY01001118.1:0-12182 GCA_019633465.1 Tulasnella sp. 417
ACGAATCAAAAGGTTCCCGCTCAAAAGGATCCCATGTCCGAGTTGGCAAGTACAACCGTCAGGCTACGGTGTGAACCCGGTTTAGTCGTCTCCGCGCGTACGTAAGAGGCCTTTCCCAGGACGGGGGTCCCCGTCCAAACACGGCGAACAAAGCTTTGTCGCTTTGGCGAAAACCGCAACACTCCCGGACCCGACCCGACTGCCTGTCTGTTACCATCCACCACCGTCCGACACCTAAATCGATGGCAGGAAAGAAACGTCGAACCAGCACAGCCACCACTAAAACATCTGGCGCAAACGAGACCCGGAGCAACAAGAAGGACCCAGGTACGAGCCTATTTTCAGCGTAATCCTTATTTATGTGATACTAACTGCCAATTAGCGGCTGATCCTCTGGCGGTTCCTGAGCTCCTTGCCCATGTTTTTTCTTTTGCGACTGATTCAACTCTGGGCTCCTGCGCTTTGGTATGCAAGCAATGGAGCGAGGTTGCGTTGGATCGACTTTGGAGGCACCTGGAGTCCGTGTTTCCACTGCTCGAGCTGGTGATGGACTTGGAGCTCCTACGGAACTGGGATCTTGGCGTCCCAAATGCTTCACAGGTCGGAATTCACCGAGCCCTCACTTCCGACCTCTCACTGATAAATTAGCGTTTAGATTCTGTCGAGTGTACTAAGCAGAGCGGACTGGTCTCGCTTTCAGTACTACTCAAACAGGATTCGGTCTTTGTCGTACGACTACGAAGATGACTACCATGCCAACTTACCCGCCACGCCAAACCTAGCCCCCGAAGCGATCGCGATGTTATGTCTACACCTCCCGAGCCGCATAGACGTTTTTCCCCGTTTGCAGTGGCTCAAGTGGGCAACAGATCAATCTGTCACATCAATCTTGCCTTCTCTGTCACTGAAGACCAAATCCCTGGACATCGAGTTCCAGGGGGACTCGCAGTTGGCTGACGACTTCCTCCACGCTGTGGCTGGGCGAACTCCCAACCTTTAAAACACCCACACCGGCATTGAATGTTGAAGCGTCACTCCAGAAGGCCATCAGCACCTGGAAGAACCTCGAAACTTTCACAGTTCCTCCATACTACCTCCGGCCTTCGATCATAAATGCAGTCGCTTGCCTTCCCAATCTAACTCGCATACGCCAAGATGACCTCCATCATGCTCCTTACGACGAAGCTACAATACTGCAGGAGCTACCCGAAAATTTCCCAAAACTCCATACTTTCGGCTTTAACAGCAATCCCGCATTTGCTCAACGACTTTTCCAGAAGCACCCGGCCCTTTTCGCGAATCTAAAACAAATCCTCATCGATTCCGCTAGCGGTGTCAGTGATAAAGAGGTGCTGAGATTGACTCGCCAGTTGGGCAAGCAATGTGTAGGCCTGACCTGGATTGGACTTAATTTCTGTCTGGGCTTGCTACCCCGAACAGGAGAGTTGTCCCCACTTTCGTTTGGAATTTTGGAGAGTCTGTTTCCATGCCGAGAACTGGAGGTCCTGCAGATCAGTCATCCATACCCTCTTACCATGAATGAGACCGATGTCGAGAGGATGGCCGCGGTCTGGCCAAACATGGAGGTTCTCAACATCAGCAACGAACCCGACTTATCCCTACCCATACCTGGAGACATGGGGAACTCACTCTCAATACTCTCAACCTTCGCAAGGCATTTCCCCGACATAGAGACTCTTGGTTTGTTCTTCGCAACAGATCAGACATACCAGTTCTCGGGAGACCTGTATCCCAAATTCGAGTTCCACCAACTGGCGGACCTTTGCGTTGGACTATCATCGGTACCACAAGGGAGTTCGCAGGAGGTGGGATTTATGCTCGCGAGCCTGTGTAAGTTCAAGCCGACAATCGACACTGGAGCGAGCAATTGGTATGTAGGAAGGGAGCTCCCTGAATGGGTGGAATACCGGCGCCAATGGGAGGAAACAGATAAATTTTTGGAGCTCGCAATGCGGACCAAGATTGCCAGTCGGCCAAAAACACCGAGTATAGAAACTTAGTAGTGCTACCCGCAAAGGCTCGGGCTCCAAAATGGATCCGCCTCTCGATAGATAGCAGCAATGTCTCTAAACTGGTTCTTGTTTCTATTTCATGATTTGTACTTTTATTCTTCCCTGTATATTGTGCCCCGCAACACTCTAGAGTTTACATCTCTACGGTTCTAACACAATCTCGAAGTCGGATCAAAGAAGCAATCAGTCTGTGTTCGGGTCCCTCTATCAGGTGCCGCGGTTCTAAAGTGAAGCGTTTTCTGCACGACGGAACCGCTCGCTTAGAATACGATAGGTACCGTAAGGTCCAAAAACAAGAATACGGATCTTACCGGCCTTTGGGGTGGGTCACTGTATTGATTTTCGTTTGATTGGGCAGACGAAAGCTGAGGACTTGAGACGCTTGCTACGGATTGCAGCCTGCCTGGCCCAATGTGAGCGTAACCCACCAGATCAGAGCAATATTGTGACTAAACAAGGTTGAACAGCGTTTCGAATGATGGGGTGGTAGACATAGATGAGCGCGGGTGTCCTGCATTGGGAGCTGGGTTGGTGGATAATCCGCTACGAGTATGGGAGAGTGAAGGGAGAGACCTGAGGAACCGCGACGGGGTTTTCGGGTCGTAAGTTGTCGCGACGTCCAAGACACAGAACTCCCCAATTCTTAAATGGTGATTAGGAGTCCTGACCCGTCCGCGTTTCGTTCATCTGGGTCTTTCTGAATAGCTTCATCTATCCCGCGGCAGCGACTGGAGGCGCATGCGTTCAATCGATATCGGTTCTTGTTCCGCGTCTCCTTCCGCTCTTTCATCGACGGGCTCGTTTCAGGCGATATCTTGGTGGCACGGAGCCCAAGATACCGCTACGGGATGCGATCGATCGGGTGCGGCCGGTCTTTGCGTGTCGAATCTTGCCTTTTCTTGGGTCGGGGTCGAGGTCGATGCCATTGAGGCTGTCGGTTGGCCATCCGGATTATTGTTATTTGGTACTGAGTCGGCGATAAGTTTGCGTGGTGCCTGGTCGGAGTTACGGATCAACTCGGCAGCATCACAAGTCCGGCGGAACTCAATTGCAAACAACATGCTCAGCGCGAACTCCGCAAGTAAATGCAGAGCATCGACTGGATAACCTTTGTGTTGGACTATCAGCAATACCAGGAGGGAGTTCGCAGGAGGCGGGATTTATACTCGCAAGCCAATGTACCGACCATCCCCGTTGGAGCGAGTGATTGGTATGTAGGAAGGGAACGTCCTGAATGGGCGGAATAACAGCGCCAATGGGAGGAGACAGATAAATTTTTGGAGCTTGCAATGCGGACCAAGATCGCAAGTCGGGAAAAAACCCCGGAGACGGAGACTTAGCCGTGCCATCCGCAAGCCTCGCGCTCTGAAATGGCTTCCCTTCTTTATCGATAACAGCAATGTCTCTAAGCCGGTTCTTGTTTGCATTTAATTCCAAAGTCCATGAATGAAAAAAGATCTACCAGTCTCTAGGGTCGACCACCGATTTGATAGGGTGGACGGAAGTCGAGGACTTAGGACTCCTTGCTCCAGATTCCAGCCTTGCCCAACGCAAAGAGAATCAAACGAATGATAATGGGCCTAACAGCTTTGGGAATTGATTCAGATCATAGGGTGGTAGACATAAATGAGCGCGGGTGTCCTGCATTGGGAGCTGGGTTAGTGGATAAGCCGGTACGAGCATGGGAGAGGGATGAGAGTGATCTGAGGAACTGCGAGGCGGCTTTCGGGTTGAACTTGGTAAGGAAACCTGTGCGGAACGCCGTCATTTCACCGCACAGCCCGCTACGTTAGTTGATAACCCATTGAGTTCAAGATGAGATGAATACCTCCTACCGCCGTCCATCGGACATTCAGGTAATTCAATCTCTGTGAACAAGATCTTAACGAATTCATGTGATTCAAAAAGATATAAGCGACCGTGCAAATCAAAAGATTTCCCGTTCAAACGGTCTTGTGTCTGTGTTATCGAATACAACTGTCAGGCTATGCACAGTAGATCCCAGGGTTGGGCTGCAGCTGGATGTCCGTCGTCAGGCACGTCTCCGCGCTTACACAAGAGACTGGGAGTCGCCGTCCAAACCCGGAACAACACACGCTTTTGTTGGTTTGGAGGAAAACCCAACACTCCCGAACCTGACCTCATTGTCTATCTCTTACCATCCACCGTCCTCCAGTTCCGACATCGATGGCAGGAAAGAAACGTCGAACCAGCACAACTAAAATATCCAATGCAAACGAAATCCGGTGCACTAAGAAGGCCCGAGGTAAGAACCTATTTTCAGCGTAATCCTTATTTATGTGATGCTCACTGCCAATTAGCGGTTGATCCTCTGGCCGTTCCTGAGCTCCTTGCCCATGTTTTTTCTTTTGCGACTGACCCAACTCTGAGCTCCTGCGCTTTGGTGTGTAAGCAATGGAGCGAGGTTGCGTTGGATCGACTTTGGAGGCACCTAGAGTCCGTGTTTCCACTGTTGGAGCTGGTGATGGGCTTGGAGCTTCTAAACAACTGGGATCTTGGCGTCCCAAATGCATCGCAGGTCGGAACTCACCGAACTCTCACGTCCGAGCTCTCACTGATAACTCAAAATTTAGATCCTGTCGAGCGTGCTAAGCAGAACGGACTGGTCTCGCTTTCAGTATTACTCAAGCAGGATCCGGTCCTTGTCATACAACTATGACGATGACTACCGTCCCAACTCGACCACGCCAAGCATTGTTCCTGAAGCGATCGCCATGTTATGTCTACACCTCCCTTACCGCATCGACGTTTTTCCCCGACTGGAGAAGCTCAAGTGGGTTACAGATAGATCTGTCGCATCAATTCTGCCGTTTCTGTCACCCCAGCTCAACTCGCTCGACGTTGAGCTCCTGGGAGACCCACAGTCAGTCGACGACTTCTTTCATGCCCTGGCCGGGCGAACTCCCAACCTCAAGGTCTTCGCCCTTCAAACTCCCGTTCCGGCAATTAGTGTTGAATGGTCACTTCAAAAGGCCATCAGGACTTGGAAGGACCTCACGACTCTCATACTTCCTCCGTATTACCTCCGGCCTTCAATCATAGAAGTAATCACTTCTCTTCCCAATCTGACCCTCCTAGAGCACTATTATCATCACCATCCTCCGTATGACGAAGCTGCGATGCTGCAAGATCTTCCCGAGAACGCTTTCCCACAACTCCAGATTTTCGGCTTCAATACCAATCCCGCGTCCGCCGAAAGACTCCTCCAGAAGCACCCGGTCCTCTTTACAAGGCTAACGGAAATCCTCATTGACTCCGCCAGCGGTGTTGGCGAGGGGGAGGTGTTGAGGGTGGCTCGCCAGTTGGGGAGGGAATGCGTAGGCCTAACACGTATCTCACTCAATTTCTGTTTGGGCGTGCTGGCCCAAACAGAAGTGACGTCACCACTTTCGTTTCGAGTCTTGGAGAGTCTTTTTCCTTGCCGAAAACTCAAGATGCTAGAGATTGGACATCCGTACCCTCTTACCTTCAACGAGAGCGACGTCGAGAAGATGGCGGTGGCCTGGCCAAACATGGAGATCTTCAATGTCGGCAACGAACCCGACTTATCACTACCCATACCTGGAGACATGGGCAACTCACTGTCAATACTCTCAACCTTCGCAAAGCATTTCCCCATGATAAAGAGCCTTGGTTTGTTGTTCGCAAAACACCAAACTCCCAAGTTCTCAGGAAACCTGTATCCGGAATTCGAGTTCCGCCAATTGGAGAGCCTTTGTGTGGGAGTATCCGCAGTGCCCAGAAGGAGATATCAAGAGACAGGGTTTATGATTGCGAGCCTGTGTACGGTTGAGCCGACAATCGTCATTGGAGCGAGTGATTGGTATGTAGGAGGAGAGCGACCTGAATGGGCGGAATCCCAACGCCAATGGGAGGAGACGGGTAAATTTTTGGAGTTCGCAATGCGTACCAAAATCGCCAGTCGGGCAGAAGGACTGCAGGCAGAGACGTAGTAGTGCTGTCCGCGAGGCTCGTGCTGAACTCCCCTCCTTATCTACAACGGAATGTCCCTATATTGGCTCTCATTTCTATTTAATGATTTCTAGCTTCTATGGGTGGGGCGGGGGGGGGGGGTAGTCGGCTGGCATATTCGTACCCGCCTGTGCGCGGTAGAGCATGCCATTCTTCTAGGATTTCCGGCTCTGATGGCTTCGTCTATTTTTTTCGGTGGCTGTGGGCGATGCTGCACGGGATTGAGGTCGGGTTTGTTCCGTTCCCCGTTTCGCTGCCTCATTCCACGCGCCTCGTTTCCGTCGGACATCTTGGTAGCCCGGAACCCATGAGACTTCTACTATGTGGGGTTGGATCGGCAATCCAGGAAAGCGAGTATCGCGCGCTAGAAGCTTTCAGCGTGGTTTTGGCCTTTTTCTTGTTGGATTTGTTCAGTAACACGTCATACAGCGTAGTCGTCGTCGGCGAAGAAATGGAGGTGTCGGATGGTCGGGCGGCCGTCTTCTCGTGTTGCAAAATGCAAGTTCAACAGCGAGAGCGGCGCCTAGCTGGAGTCCATAGAGCTCAGCGTCGTACACCTCAGTCTGATGTCCTAGGCATACTGCTCGTTCCTTAACCACGTCACCGTGGCAGTAGATAGTACCTCCGGCTCCGGCCGTAGCTACTCCTTGGACCTTGCGGAGCGAGCCGTCTGTGTTAGATGAGAGGATGTTGAGGGTCGGCATGAAGTTTCAGGACTCGTTTTGCGGTGCTTTCGGGCTGCTGTGGCTTTTTGTGCGGCCGTGCATGACGCGTTGGAACTTTGATTCGGTCTTGGAGGTCCACGATTGAATGGTGCCATGGCGGATCTTGATAGGGGTAAATGCGTTCTCCTTCCGGGTCGCCCAAGTTTGCTAGCATCCAGAGGTGCGTCGGTGGGTCGTGGGGGAGCCCATTTCGGCAGTCCTCTATCGGGACGGGTGGTTCCGGTAGTGATGTTGGTTCGTTCTTCCTCCAGGTCGGGGGGGGGGAGGCGTTGCCGAATTGGGGGCTTGGGGTCCATTCTGTTGAATCTCGAGGCGTAGCGGGCGTTTTATCTGTTTCACGCGTTTGACGAGGGGGCCAGATTGCCGTCTCTATATGGAGAGCGGTGGTGCGGAAAGCTCCCGCAAATCCATCGCGTGGCCTCTCGTTGAACTCTTTCGAGTGGGAGGACTTTTGAGTCTTGGTACCGCGGATGTATCGGCTTTTGAGCCACACTGGTGAGTCGTACATAAGGATCGGCAGTATACATGCGATGGACAGCCTACGGGCACTTCGCTTCGTGAAGTCCTCCTCGGGTGTTCGATAGGGGACGAAGTCTTCCGAGTGCTTTCTGTGCTTTCTCTTTCATGGCACGGGTATAGGCTGTGAAGGAGAGTTTCGCGTCGAGGTAGATGCCGAGCCATTTGACTGTTGCGCCGGCTTGGATTGTGGTCGGTGGCGAACGTGGCGTACGGCCAGGTACCACGATTTTCCGGGTTGGTCTTGAGTACCCGGGTTTCTCCCCTTGTGGTGCATAAGCTCTCGTTTCGACTGGTCGATACGCCTGCCTTGGGCCGCAAGGTAGTCTTGAGTTCTGGTGTAGGATTTCTGTAACAGTGATATATTGACGTCTAAGCGAATATGATGACACGTATATTTTTCCGTCGTCGACGAAAAATATAATTGAGGGCCGGGGTTGTAAACTTCTGCGACGGATTTAGGTGGTCCGCGAAGCCTTGACGTACGTATTCCTCCAGTCGGCTGGAGGCGAAAAGGAAGAGTATGGGCGAGACTGGGGACCCCTTGGGGTATTCCTTTCGCATGTCGGTCATTTCTTCCAGGCAGCGACCATCGAGTGAGATTGCAGATTTTCTGCTGGTTAGGAACGACTCGATCCATCGGATGTGGGACGTCTTTCTTGTAGAGAGTTTGCCATCCGGATTGTTGTGCTTCGGGCGGGGAGTCGGCGATAAGGTGCCTGGTCGGAGATCCACTCGGGCGGCCGCGAAGTCCGGCGGAACTCAAATATTGCGAACACCATGCACAACGCAAACTCCCTCGGAAAGCGCAAGTACAAGCAGATCGTTTCCACTCTGCGCGAGGAGTCGGTCAAAGAAGCGGGACACCTCAAACGTTCCTTAGCGAGGTTGCAGGAGGTTCACCCCCAGAATTTTGATGTTCTCCAGACCGCCGTCCACGACGTTCTCGCCGATTCTTACTCTCAGGAGGTACTGAGATGTCTTGAAGAGCCCATAAAACAGCTAGAAGGGCTCCCACAGCAGCACAAAGGTAACGTCCTCTCATCGCTTTAATTTTTATTTTGTGTTCAGTAAAAGGGCTCTCTTCAGGCTTCTCGCAACTCACAACTTCAAACCTCCCACTATTCAACTGTCTAGTGAGTATCGCAAACCGACACCGCACTAGACTTCTTGATCTCTGTCGGGCTGTGCTCACGGCCACCGAAGCTGAAAAGACCGATGGATTGGTCGCCGGTACGGTCTCCAGTACCCTGCCGTATCGCTCGACTCACAACCACTTGCGGACCAGATCTTCAAAATGCTCTCCAGTGTGCGGAAGAAGCTCTCCCACCTTCTGAAGCGGCCAAGCATTCGAATTTCGCCGCAGAGCAGGAACAACGTCCGATGAAAATCGGTCGTCCGTACGAAACCACTGGGCTGCCCGTCTCTCTTTATCATCCTATCTTCTCAAAATTTCAAACGCTTATCCAGGATCAAGACCCCGACCTTTCGGCCAGGGATTTGTCCACAGCATTCCAACTGATCTACGATGCAGCTGCGGTCTACAGGACCGAGGCTAATCGTCTCACTGTCATGACTTCCCATTTTAACACACTCTTGGGTCATGAGATGTATAGAGTTACTGCGCCGTACAGTTCGGCCCCTGATGGCGTTATATTTCACGGCAATATTCCGCTCTTGGTTATGGAGGCGACGAATGAAGTTGGCGCGGATGAATCGGATCCCGACCTTCAAGGCGCATTTTCATATCGAAAGGGCTGGGCTGGTACATCGGTGTGTTTAATTTTAACCCCCCTTGAAGCTTTAACTAATAAAACCTTTGACAGAATTCGGCAATTCTCAACGTTTGTTGCTGTCCGGGTTTCGTGCTTTCGGTAGCCGGACCTCGCATCACCATCTTCGGCGCCGTCTTGGCGGAAAATTTCATCGTCCAGCCTCTCACCGAAACCCTTGGACTGGCCGGCTTCCCCGAACCAAGTGGACGAGCCCGATACCTCGCGAAGATCATGGTGGCGTTGAGAACCTGTCTCGAGGATTTGAAGGTCTTCTACGACGGTCTCACCCCCGCGGCACACCCACAGCCAACTCGCTTCTGGCCACACTTCCGGAAATACAACGATTTCACCATTTCTTATACCAGTCGTAACCTGATACCCGGCCATATCGGACGCGCAATGTTCGATGTTGTCGTGACCGGGCCCAACAAAGACCAGCAGACCCCCGCCAAAGTCAAGTTTACCCCGCAGTACTGCCACCTAGCCCACGCTTTGTTGGCAGAAAAACAGTTGGCTCCTCAGCTCCTACACTTTGAAAAGTTGGAGAATGGCTGGACGGTGGTGGTCATGGACGACATTGCGGGGCCAAACTTGGAGTCTGCGAAGCTAAACCCGGTTCCACCGCGAGTTCTCAAGGATATAAAAGAGGCGCTCGTGCTGTTACACGGAGCGAACCTGGTCTTTGGAGACCTCCGACGGCCGAATATCATGCTATGCGAGCGGGAACAACCACGTGGTGGAACCGAACAGGGAGCCATGCTGGTCGACTTTGATTGGGCCGGAGAAGAAGGCAAAGCACGGTATCCATTGTCACTGAACACTGAAATCCCGTGGCCAGAGGGTGTTGAGAATGCAGGGTTTTTGAGGAAGGAGCATGATGACGCGATGTTTGAGTTATTGTCTTGACTTGCACTTTTGTTCGTTTATTTGCATATATAGTCCCGTGTCCCGAGCTAGAAGGTACGATAATGAAGGATCGAACTCCTAAGTACTTCCTGGAGCCTACAGTATATAGAACCTCTGTCTTCTGCGCTGTCGGAGCTGGTTGCCGTGGCCAGGCACGTCTCCGCGCTTAGGTAAGAGGCCGTTCTTCGGAACAAAACAACGGGTCTGTTTGCAAAACGCACCCCATTCAGACACCCGCGACCGGATTGTCCTGTCCTTTACCATTCACCGCCGTCCATCTACGAACATCTTAATGGCAGGAAAAAAGCGTCGAACCAGCGCAACCGCCACCAAGACATCAGGCGCAAACGAGATCCGGAGCACAAAGACGGTCCGAGGTACGAGCCTAATTTTCAGAGGAATCCATACCAGATAGATACTCATTGTCGGTTACCAGTCGATCCAATGACCGTTCCAGAGCTCGTTGACGGCGTTTTATCGTTTGCGACACGACCAACGTTAGTCTCGTGCGCCCTGGTGTGCAAGCGATGGAGCCAAGTCGCACTGGACAGACTTTGGAAACAATTGGATTCTATCTTCCCGTTGTTGGAGCTGGTGACAAGCCTAGAGCTCTTGAAAGACATCGATCTTTGCGTCCCCGAAGCTTTACAGGTCGGAAATTTTTGGGAAATTTCAAAGCTGCTGATCCGCTAATGGCCTAATATTTTAGACGTTGTCGGACGAGTTGAGCGAAGCCGACTGGTCTCGGTTCCATTGCTACGCAGATCGGGTTAGGACGTTGTCATGCGGTTATCAGGAAGACTACTACCCAGGCCCGACAGCACCGAAAATAGCTCCCGAGGCGATCGCCATGCTATGTCTCCACCACCCTGCGGGCCTTACCCTACTGCCCCATGTTGAGGTACTCAAGTGGTACGCTGGTGGATCAGCTATGCCGATGCTTCCTTTTCTTTCGCCTCAGGTTAAATCCCTAGAGGTGGAGCTCACGGGAGACTCGCACTCAATCAACTGCTTCTTTCACGCCTTGGGCGGGCGTAACCTCAACCTCAGAACCTTCGCTCTTCAAACACCCACAAGAGCAATGGACATCGAAGAGTCGCTTCAAAAAGCTATCAGTACGTGGAAGAACCTCAAAACCCTCACAGTCCCTCCGTACTATCTGCGGCCATCAATTCTGAATGCAACCTCCTCCCTTCCCAATCTAACAAGTTTACATATGGACTACACACACCATAGCCCTTACGACGAAGCCGCGGTGGTACAGAAACTTCCCGAAAACACCTTCCCTCGACTTAGAAATTTCTCCTTCAATTGCGATCCCGTATCCGCCCAAACACTTGTCCAAAAGTACTCGGACCTCTTCGCTGGGCTGTCAAAAATACATATTAGCAATGCTGGAGACATTAATAATGAAGACGTGTCGAGGTTCCTTCGCTGTTTGGGGAAGAAGTGCCCACACCTGACCAGCCTATCGTTCAATTTGCGTCCAGGCTTGGAACCCAACAGAGAAGAGACGTCTCCGCTTACATTCAAAGTCCTGGAGAACCTTTTCCCATGCCGGGAACTGGAGATGTTGGAGATCGGTCATCCTTATCCCCTCACCTTAACCGAAGCCGATGTCGAACGGATGGGGGCGGCTTGGCCAAAGCTGGTCATATTGAACACATGCAACGAACCCCACCCAACAATCCCTATATCCGGAGACATGGGAAACTCTCTGCATATACTCTCGGCCTTTGCAAAACATCTTCCGCTAATGGAAGACCTCGGCTTGGTCTTCGCCGAAGAGCAGGTTCCTACGTTCTCAGGAGACCTATATCCCAGCTTTGAGTTCCATACACTGGAGACTCTTAGCGTTGGAGTATCAACGGTACCGGGAGGGCGATTTCAGGATGTGGGCTTCCTGATTGCGAGCCTATGTCGGGTCAAACCGACGATAGACTCTGGAGTGAGTATTTGGTTTGAGGGGATAGAGCCCGCGGAATGGAGCGAGTACAAACATCAATGGGAGGAGACAGATAAATGTCTTGAGTTCGCAATGCGCACCAAGATTTCTGGGCGGGAAAAGTTCACGATTGCAATCGATTGATGGACTTGTCTACTCGTCCATAAACCTTTCCATTGTCCTCCTTAGATCCCAGAGAGTTGTCCTACGCATTCTCATTTCTATCTGATAACTATTATATTTCGTGCTTCCTTTTCCGATATTGATTGTTCTAGCATTAATAGCTAGA
>WSTY01001119.1:0-12178 GCA_019633465.1 Tulasnella sp. 417
GGGAGTTCCTCATTGACTAAGACTCCCCTTCACCTGTCCATCCCCAGGTATGTGTATTTTCCCTTCGTTTCTAGCCTAATTGACTAAGACTCCCCTTCACCTGTCCATCCCCAGGTGTCAGAACCGTCCAAGTGCTGCAATCAACAGCAGGTGGGCTTAGGTTGATCGGATGATGTGGAGGCGCGGTGGCATTCAATTTCGTCGACCTTGGAGAGCTGGTCAAGTACGCAAGCAGAGGTATGAGAAGGTCGTTGGAATGGCTTACCTTCCCATTGAGAATGTCACCGAGCGTGCTTTTAGGATGGTGGAGTGGCGGCGAAGGTGAGCGTTTGGCCGCCTCTGGCGATCCTCGGTTGGGATGTCGGACGGCCTAAATTTGGCAAGGGGGTGAGTTAAAATATTAAAAAAGGCTCGATACGTTTACCTGATGTCTTCCGAAGCTCCCCTGAAGGTCGCGCTGGGATACTGCGCTGGTTTTGAAGACGAACGAACGGAATTGGGGGCACCAACGCTCATTCAAAATGCCACCCTAGCTACATGTGGCAACGGAGTGAGTGAAACTACTAAAGCGAGTTCGAAACGCTTACCTAATATATTCCCAAGCATCCCTCAAGGTCGCGCTGGGGTGCTTCGCTGGTATTGAAGGTGAACGAACGGGAGTTTGGGGTGGGGGGCAGTGAAGGTCGTTTGGAGGCAAAGGTCGAAAGCCGGCCCGGGGAGATTTAAAGACGATGCTGAAGGTCGAAGGACGGGAGCGAAGGCCGAAGGATAGTGGTGAGAGGTCGAATAGCGGCGGTGAAGGTCGAAAGCCGGTGCCGAGAACTTGCGGGGCGTCGGTGAAGGTCAAAATGCGGCGGAGAAAGTTGAAAGACGGTAGCGACAAGTCCAAATATGGCGGGCAAGGTTGATAGAGTTGGTGGAAGATATGAAATGAGTTTAACTACAGGGGTCGGTGGTTCCTTGCACCACCATTTCGAATTTTGATCCTGGCAATCGTATTAGATCAGAGGATAGCAAAAAAGTTATATGCATAAGGTTAGGAGGCTTATTGAGTATAACTTACATGTAAAATGAAGGCATTTCGATGAGAATTGCAGGGTCTATGTCACTTGCGGTGAGGAGGGTCATTCTCGGCCAAATACCGTTCCTTGCAACAAACGCGTCCCGTGGTAGTCCATTATGCAACCAACCTTGTTTACCCATGCACTGCCCTTCCATATGAACCGAACATTAATTATGCTAACCTAGCTGCATATTTGGGTGCATAAGTTGGTGGCAACAGGACTGAACGGTGTTTCTGATCCGGAGGGCATGGATTCTGAGCCTGTCGATTGAAGGGGCTAGTTTAAGTTGCAGAGATGGGGAGAAATAGCCATGTTGTACTTCATTATATCAAATCTGTGATACAAAATGATAATATATACCGTGGGTGTGGCCGGGTGATGGTTTTCTTGGTATCTCCGCTGGGCGGAGGTTCCCCCGAGAAGCCACACTCCGGACGGAGCCTTTAGTGAGAATGAGGGCCCCCAAAATATGCAGACACAACGAATAAGTATACTAAACACCTTTTCACTAATGACTCTGGTCTCTATCTTGTGAACTAGGAGGATGAAGCGGTGATTCTGGTAAGTGGCCATTTTTGGCCCCTGTTTCGGCACTGCTGTCAAATTCACAAAACCAGAACTCTGCCAAAATGCACCAAGAGACTCTAGATGTCTACTAAATTATGTAGGTGGCGATTGACGGTTCAACTTTCCGTGGCGGGGGAGAAATGAGAGGGTGTTGCAAGGAACCCCCGTGTTGCAAGGAACCACCTACTCCTGTAAGGCATCCGTCAGCGTTCGAAAAGGTGGCGCCGGGGTGCGGCGTTCGTTGTGAAGGTGAACGAACGGCAATGGCGGTCATTGCAACGGCTGGGAGCTAGGACTGGCTAAAGTTGAGACGAGGGTCAGAAAAAGTGCTAGAAAAGAGATCGAAATACGTGCCCAAACTATCTCAGAGCAGCTCCGCTGGTGGCGTTGGGCGCGGCATTCGATTGGAAGGTGAAGAAACGAGAGGACGGTTGTGGCGCTCGTGCGGGCGGTCCAACTAGCTGCATTTGATAGCAGATTCAGTCAGAGTGTATCATCTGAGCTTGAAAGGCTTACGTAAGATATTCTAAAGCGTTCGGGAAGGTAGTGCCGGGATGTGGTGTTCGTTTGGAGGTGGGGGTTTGGAGTCCAAACTTTGGACGGCTATATTTAGTTAACGAGTTTAATGATGGTATCCGAAGGAAGTGCAAAATAATTACTTACTACGTTATAGATGCTCGCCTAGGGTGGCGCTCGGCTGTAGCCAACGATGTGAAGGTGAACGACCGGGAACGGCGGTCATGACTCATGGCGGTCTTACCAGAGGTCAGACGGTGTAGGTTTAGTAATAGAGTCAGTGAAAAGAAGGAAAGGGTTGGGAATGCTCACCTAAGATATTGAAAGGCTTTTGAGAACCGCTGCGCTGGTGCAGTGTTCATTGGGGGGAGGGGTGGCGAACGAACGGCAGTGGCGGTGTGGCCGTCGCGCCGGGAGTGAGGTTGGCCATGGTTGGGAAGAGAGTCAGCAAAGTACTAGAAAAAGGTTGAAGCGCTTACCTAACATATCCTGAATTATCTTCGATGGAGGCGCCAAGTTGCAGCATTCAATTTGAAGGTGAACGAAAGGGAATGGCGGTTGTGGCGTTCCACCGAGAGGTCAGACAAGCTACGGTTGTTAACAGAGTGACTCAAACTACATTATATAAGTTGAAAAGGTTTACCCAGAACATCGCAAAGCACTCGGGAGGGTGGTGCCATGGTGCCGCTTTCGTTTTGGATGTGAACGATCGGGATTAGCGGTTGCAGCGGTCTTGCGAGCGGCCGGACAGACTAGATGCAGTAAACGAATCAGTATATTACTTGAAGGGAGTGCGAAAGGCTTACACTAAATATCAGAAATGCTTGTGAAGTGTATCTCTGGGCTGCCGCGTTCGATATGAATGTGAGGGGCAATCGTGGCGTTCGTGCAAGAGACCGGCTCCCAAAGTTTAGTAAGAAAGTAAGTGAAAACATATGGAATGGGTTCGAAACGCTTACCTCAGCTATGCCAAAGAGGGAAGCTGGGTGCAGCGTTGAAGATGAACGAACGGGGTTTGTCGATCGACAAAATCCGCGAGCCCGGCCATGTTGCATATTATCTGCAACAGCTACAGGGAATTTTGGCGATAAAACCCTTTTCGATGGATTAATGAAGGATACCGAGGACGGTCGGCGCATGGGGCTGTGCAAGGTGAGGTGGAGTTGGGAGGGTCCGTTGCACGCGTGTTTGGGCTGTATTACAAATCTGGCGGATGATGATGATGATTGGGAAAATCTCGCTCCTGGCACATTAAGGTCTCCGAGAGTATCATACTGCAGAGCCAACCGGTTTCAGGTGTGTGTGCGAGGTGCTGTTTGTGCCGAGGTCGTCCAGGTGTTTGGTCATGATGGTCTGGGATATCGGAGGTTCTGTGAGCGTTTTGTCCATCAACCACATCCACCATGGAACGACGGCAACAGCTTCAACAGCGTGCGGAGCTTGAGCGCATGTCCCTTGAACAGCTTCTGTCCATGATCCCTCCGAAGTTAGCACAATACCAGTCAGGAAATGATACTGACAGAACGCTTCCGCTCCTCCAGGCGCTGCTCGATTACGCTCCAACGGAGAATGGACAAAAGAATGTAGCCATCGACGTTTTGACATGCCCAGACGGCGAGTTGAAGAAGCTGGGAGACCATTACATATCAGGACTACTAACGCCAAGTGAGTTCTTTGTCCGGTTTGTGGCAGCCCCTAGGAGTCCTCATGTCCGTAGTGCGAGCAAAGGGTGGTCAATCCCCTCGTGTGTCGGGAAATCCTTCCAACCCAGATCCTATCAAGACAAATCTCAACTTCATTCGTCTAGATCCCCAGAGTTGTGACCGGCGTGTAATGCAGGTCTTGGTAAGTGGTCTGTTTGAACTCGCGATGTGCTCTTTTCTTATCATCTCCAAGGTTCTCGGTCGGGAGGATTATCGATGTATTGTATCAGGGCCTTGCGATTTTCGCTCAATTAAAAAGGGGATGACCACGAAGAGGCAGGGTGAACATTACAGTGAGGTACAAAATGCGCATATCCTCCCATTCGCTCTGGTTTGTGGGCCGAATGCCCCACAGGCTAAGGTAAGCTGGCGAGCCAACTACACTCATCATCATGACTAAGGCTGATTTTTGTAGATTGAAGAATCTGCCAGCGTTTGGCAAGTCATAGAGGCCTTCTCTGGAATTCGCTTGGATGAGCTCAATGGAAACCTTATCAACCGACCTGAAAATGGCATCGCACTGGACACAATAATCCATACAGAATTCGGACAGCTCTCACTTTGTTTTGTGGCAACGGAAGTTGTGAGTATCGTTCCTAGAGGAATAATTCCTAACTTTGTGATTTACAAAAAGGAACGAAGGCCCACATCTACAAGGTTAAGACCTGGACCAGAGAGCTAGAGGACGTACCGGATACGGTTACATTTGTTTCGAGGGAAGAAGTGCCGCTTCCAGATCCGCGCTACTTGGCCCTGCATGCCGCTTGCGCCAACGTTGTCCATGCAAGTGGTATGGCGGAGATTCTTGATCGGGCGTTTGATGATCTGGAATCTAGGCCGGCCCTCTCAACTGATGGGTCGTCAGCCTATGTGCTCCAGCATGCCCTTGCAACGATCATGGTACGGTAGGGTCTACAGGTTGAAGATTGGGCATGTCAGATCGTATTCCTAGCTGCAGCTGTGGCCCAGGTCTCCAGAGCAGCACTGTATACTAGTTGTTTTGCAATGTTATGTTGTCGCATCCGAATCTGCTCGTATGCCGTCCCACTTCGTTGGGGGACTTATTGGGGTAAGGCTGCAGCATCGTCCAGCTTTGGAACAGCTGAGGTAAATGTTAAGAAGTCATGTTTGACTTTTGTCGGCTCTTTCACCAAGTTTAGCAAGTCGGACGCCTCGAACCATCCCAACGGCCACAATCCGTTGGTTACGGTCGAAACCAACACCCCACCCCAACGGCGCCGCCAGCTATGCTTTAGACACTCTCAGGCAAGGCATGTTAATAGGTGAAAATAACAGGATTAAGCTGTCTGCGAATACACCCGCTGCTGGTCAGAGAACGGCTCCGAGTTCTATCGGGCAAGACGATGATCGGTTATTCACGGGAGCATGGCTTTGGACTGCGTCAGGGCTGCTCCTGGTTGGGAAGAAAATTTAACGATCGTTAAAGTCCTAGAGATTTTATTCGATCGTTAACTTGCCCCAGATTGCTGGAGATGCAGAGGGAGAGGTGGCCCCATGCTTAGTGGGTGGTGCTGGCTTGGAAGGGATTTTAACGATCGTTAAAATAGTCACCGAAGCCGATTGTGCATTGGTGGGGTCCCAACGACGCTGAGAGCCATCTCATCGATCGTTAAGTTGCCTTAGATTCGTGGAAACGCGCAAGGTGAGGTGGTCTGCGACCCTTGGCGGCGGCTGCTGGCTGAAAGACATTTTAACGATCGTGAACAATCCTCACAAACGCACACAGCAGGTTCCGCAGAGACCTTGAGGATAGTAGGCTAAGTTGAGATACATCGAGCTTGGCCCCCGAAGGGGGAGATATGGGTCAAAGGAGTTTGTGACTGACCGAACGGGAAGGAGGGGGGACTTGTGCGACGGGGAGGTCAGCCCCCTGATTTAATAGGAGGGTTTGCTACCACCGAGAAAACAGCAAAGAGACCAATTATATATTCTTTATCCCTCATCATCGTCTATCTACGGAACGAACAGGAGGCCTGGAGGTGGGTATTCGGAACGTTGGGCTGCCGAAGTTCCTGATATGATTGGCTTTAGCTAGGGTACCACCAAATGTTTACCTAATACGTATCAGAACCTCATCGAAGGTGGTGGCCGTGCTTTGCGCTTGGGTTTGAGGGTGATAATGAAATGATCTCACTGGACTCCCGCGTTCGAGTTGCAGGCGAGCGAACACGAGTGGCAGTTGCAACAGTTGTTGGTCGGTCACGAAGTCCGCCTCGAGAATTGGCGAAGAGAATCAGTAAGAGTACTAGAAAGGAATCGAAACGCTTACCTAAGTGATTCCAGAGCATCTAAAACGATGGCGTTGGGGTGCGGCTTCTAATTTGAAGGCGAACGAACGGGAGTGGCGGTCGTGGCCATCGTGCGAGGGGTTGAACAGCTAACTTTGGTAACGGAGTCAATGAACACATGAGATGAGACCGAAATGCGTACCTAAGACATCACAAAGTGCTCGAAACGGCGTTGTTGGGGTGCAGCGGTAACGTTGGAGTGAAGGAACGCGAGTGGCGGTTGCTTGGAAAGTCAGACTGGCTAAATGCGTAAGACAGTCAACGAAAATACTGAAAATGGGTTCGAGATACCAGCCCAAGCAATCCCGAAGTATCTCGATGGTGGCGCCGTGGTGCAGGATTTGAGATGAACGGGGTGGTGGTCGTAGAGATCGCGCGATACGTCAGCTGGCTATACTTGGTAGAAGAATTGGCTGGACAGATTGGATGATGTACGAAGCGCTTACTAATCCCGAAGATTCGTCAAAGGGGGCATTGCCGCCACGTTTGATTTGATGTTGCGCGAAAGGGAGAGGCGGTCGTGCCCAATCGTGTCACAGCTCGAACGCGTGAAATTCAGTAACAGAGTCAGTAAAATACCTGAACAGACTCGTATGGCTTACCTAAGACGTGGTTAAAGGTGGTCCCGGATTTCAGCACAGGTTTTGGAGGTGAACGGACTCGAGGTGCAGGGGTGAGGTTCGTGCGGCAAGTTTGAATGGCTAAGTTTGGTGAGAGAGCCAGAGGAAAAGAAAAGAGCTCTGAAAAGTTACCTAATACATCTTAAATACTTGGTCAAGGTACTGCAGTGGCGCCGTGGTTGGTCTCAGCTGAATGAACGTCGCGGCGGAGTTCAATGCGGTCATGGGAGGAGCTGGGCTGGCCAAGGTTGGGAAGTCGGCCTCCTAAATTTAGTAGAAGGACTAGAAAAGCGGTGTTGAAAACTTTACCTTGCGTGGTATTTATTATTGTCGAGGTGAAGACGGGGCTCCTATGGGATTTGGACCGAACGAACGGGAGGGAGGCTACTGGTGGTCATTCAGAATGTCGGCCTGCTTAATTTCAGCAATACGATTAGCTAACGTGTCATAAAAACCTTACCTAGAGCGTGTGGAGACATCCCAGAAGGTGCAGATGGTGGGTTGCACTTGATTCGGGTGTGAAGGAGGAGGTTGGACGGTTGTAGCGGTCGATTGGGTCTGCTCGAGCTGAAGGTTACGGGGTGAAATGCGTGTGAGGCGGTGCGACGGTCAAACTAGTCAAAATTAGTGAAAATTTAGTGAAAAGAGGGGAAGCCCACGTCGATGCACTCACATAATGCTACCGCGAGCTCTGTCGACGGTGGATGTGGCGTGGTTGGGTGGGCATTGGGGCTCAGCAGACGGAGGTGGTTGCCGACAATGGGTTTGGATTAGATAGTGCAGGTCACAAAGTCCGCAGACCGCAAAAAGAAAAGCTAAGATTTCTGGAAGAATCCCCGCCGGTTGCAGGTTCCAGGGGGGGGGGGGCGGGGAGCTGTGGCCCGCCATTGGTTAGTTGGTGCCCGACCGTCGCGTCGGAGCCCAACCGCAAGTGACCAAAGTCACAATGGTTAGCTTACCTAGGGTATGATATGGTCTGTGCATTACATAATTCACTCAACTCAGACACTTCAAACTTATCATTCGCCACCCTCGACTCTATCCTAAAACAAATCGTCAGAAAACTGTGTGGATAAGATACATCAATAATAGCAGTAGCATCGAAAAAATGAAAGTATAAGTGGCGTTTGGACTCAAAATGAAGGGGATCCGGAAACCAAGCTTAAGTTAGTGTTCTACTGACCCGGTCTTTCCGAAAACTCCATCTGACGTCGAGGCTCAAGGCTCCAAGCACGTATCGACTCTTTTCACCTCAGCATAATGAGGGCCCTATCGCCTGAGAGTAAGAACTGCTTTTAGACTCGCGCCTCTTATAATTAGACCCGCAGCATCTCTGCTGCACGTACTGAATCTTGGCAAGCCAAACTGAAACAGGGTTCAAAGTGCCGAAGATGCGGTAAATTTCGCGTTCAAGAAGCTCCTGACGGTCCTCAACGAAGTTATATGGGGAGCTGGGAATATTTGTCGTTGAGGTCGGGAGTCGGCCATCGGCGATTGATGGTTGGAGGTCGGCGGTCGGCAGTCAGCAGGATGAACTCGGCAAACGAAAACATCACTCAACTCACAGTTGATTAAAAATGTGTACGTGATTACGTAGAGCCATAGGTGGCCGAGGTCGGAAGTCGGAGGTTGGAGGCCGGTGGTCGGCAATCGGCGATCGGAATCGGGTGGCGGCAACGGTGCGCCATGGTTAGCCCACGTCAGGGCGATGGAGGGAACTGGGGTGGACGTGGACGATTGTCGACGTAGCCAGTGCCTTGGGATGTATTGCTGAGCACCGATATAATCGAGAGCAGATAATTTGTTAGGCTCGACGACGAGGATGGCAGAGCTTCTTGGCGGCTGAAGTCCACACTTTGATGGCCTTGGAAAATGTTGATAGTTATGGAAGTCGAAAGAATTGGATAGATGGTGACAGAAGAGCGGGGTAGCTGTGCCACTGAGCCCCTGGCTATTGTGTGGATGACGAGGAGGAGAGGGGGCCCCATGGTGAACTTGGTGATTAGATCGGAGACGCCTGCCTTGTTCACGCCGTCAAGGCTTCTGGAGTTCGTTCGAAGCAGATGTCAGAGTGCTCGGTTCGCAATTGCAAGACGGATGCGTCCCCCGTGATAGTGGCCACAGACAAGGTGGAAGAGGGGAGACGAGGAACTCCTGCGGCCTGCGACTGGAGTTGGATACCTTGAGGTGAAAGACCGAGGAAATGGGGATCCAAGGCCCTCTTCTTGGCGATTATCTGGATCAAACGTCGTGATGAGGTTACGAGTCGCGCTGTCATCGGAGGTGATAGAAAGCGTGGTTGAATGAAGCCTTCAACACTGCTGCACAAGCGTCGATGGCCGAGGGTTGTGAGAGTTGTGAGCGATGACGAATTCTGAGGGACTGAGCTAGAGGGGGAAGGGAAGGTAAGAATTCTTTTGATCTAGACTTCCACCGGGATTTGCCTGGATTTCTTATGCGCACAAAAGCGCAATGGTAGTTTTATTCTACTCCAAATATTTTCATTCTACCAGGGCTTGCTGCTAGTGATTAAAAGTTGTCAGTTTGATTGATTATGGTCAACCTTCCTGTTGCTTCTTGGACATCTTCTCCTGCAGTTGTAAGGCACCGACCGGTGCAGGAAACGGATATATTGCAACAAATATAATCTATAAAGGAAATGATTACTCTAGCTAATCTAATAGGGACAGAGAAGCCTATCGAAGGAGAGCCGCACAGAAAGGAAAAGGCCAGGAGATTAACATCGCCGAACCAACGAACTTTAAGGACATCCTCATAGGAACGACCTCCTCCCCCCCTTCCCGAGCAGCTGCGGAGACAAAGTAAGAAGTGCAAGTCAGTGAGCGGCTTGCAAGAGTGAGAGAAGCTTCTGAATCGTACCTATATGCTGATACGATGACGACGAGCTCGGAGAACGTTGGATCGGTGAAGCAGGGTCAGTCAGTACGGGCGGGCCCACAGCCTATGAGTCTAGGGCGTGGCTCAGGTTTCCAGCAAGGACTCACCTTGAGGAAGACAAGCCATCTAGCGTACTGAACGGAGGTTGCGACTGCGGAAGTTTGTTGGATAGCTCTGGAGGGTGACTCAGGGGAGGGGCTGGGCGAAGAGTTGTAGTTCTGGTTCACAACGAAACTTGTTTGTTTTGACAATCACGTGGGTGAGGGTAAAGTCTTTGGTTTTGGTATGCATAAAAAGTTGCGCGTGAGTAAGACTACATGCTAACTACGTGCCGTCAGGTATTTTGGGGTGAATCCCAGTGGAACACTTCCTTTGTCCTATCTTCAGACACCGCGATACCCTGGGAGATTGGTTTCTGGGCCAGCGAGGCTCGAGTGTCCGACAGAGCAAAAGCTTAGAGCGCCCGACTCAGAAGCGTACGCACAGCGCCGACTAAATCCGGCTCCCAAACTCCGTTCTCACCCCGTCACTCGTTCTCGTTCCATATCTCCTCCCTCATCCACGTCCCAACACTCCATGGCCCCTGTACCACCTGTTCCACCAGCCGCAACTCCCCTCCAGCGTAGCCGAGCTACTACCCCTCAACCGGACCCTGCGTTACCCGTCCCCGCTACTCCCAGCCGCCGCGTGACTGAGAACGGACCACAGCATGCCTCTGCGCCCCATAGCCGTGCAGGTCATTCAACATCAGGCACTTCGCCGCTTTTTGTGCGCACTTGGGCAACTAGCAAGGACTCGGCGAGCAAGCAAAGTATAGATCCACAGCTCAAACAAGAGTTGGAGACGCACCTCGTTCACGTCGAGACCGATGCCTTCATACGAGCCGTCTTGTACAAGGACGAGAAAACGATGAAAGAAGACAGCCGTCGTGCAAAGGAATACATGGAGTCCACCGAAGCTCAATCACACCATGAAGGCCAAGCAGGGGAAGACCCAACCGATTCCTCTCCGCAGCCAACCACCACATCCCCTACCACACGCCATTCGGCAGGCTCGGCGCCTGGCAGGCGATCCCCAATCTCCGGCAGGCCCTCTGGCCAGAAGCTACAGCTACCAAAACGCTTCCGCTCCGAGAGCGACATGTACACTAAGTACGTCGCACACCTAAATTCTGTTTCCCAATTCTTCCGCAACAAGATCGAGGACGTCGACCACGCCTGGCTCCCCGCTCAACCACCTACATTCCCGACCGCAAGCCCGATAGCCATCCCGCCGCTTAACCGTGTATTCCGTGACACGCACAAGGAGGGGAGGGACTTTTCGAGGTACAAGTTCGGACAAGGGTTGCTGAAACCTGACCTCTGCCTCCTGATCGAGGGCCCCAAAACACCTGAGGAGTCCGAAGACAAGTCCAAAGACGAGCTTGAGGAGTCCGGAAAGCCCGAAGACCAGCCCGAAGAGTCCCAGGAGTCCCAAGACGAGCCTAACGAGTCCAAAAAGTCCAAAGGCCAGCCTAAGCCACATTGGAAGGACGTTCTGGTGCCCTTTGAATTCAAGAAGGACAAGGGTGCGGATTCGCCAGTCCGAGTCCAGATGGCTCAATATGCACGCTCGGTGATGCTGGAACAGTTCGACCGCAACTTCGTGATTACTGTTCTCATCACCGGCCACGAATGCCGCGTTTTCCGTTGGGACGTAGTTCGGGCTTGCGTAACCCAACCGTTCCCTACCCACTCGGCGCTTTTCATACAAGTGATGGGGCGCCTTGCAACAATGACCCCTTCCGAGCTAGGTTACGATACCCAGTTCTCCAACGCCGGCAGGGTACGATCCACCGAGATAGAGCATATCCAGACACACCTAACGATTCACCTATCAAAACCTCGCGCTTTCTTCGACCCCAACGCCACATCCTCCACCCCAGAATCCTCGGAGAACGGACCTTCGCTGGTAGTGGATCTGAAAAACATGCTATTCGAGTCGAAAGGCCTACTCTTTAACCGGGCGACGCGGGTGTGGAGAGCCGTCGCAGTCAACGACCCGCTGCCTGAGGCAGAATGTCAGTGGTCCAAGGCAAAGACCTATATCGTCAAACAAAACTGGGCTGATGATATGCGACCTAACGAGGGATTCATCCATTCCCGGGCTCAAGAAGTCGATGTGGTGCCCAACCTCGTGGGGATGGAAGAACGCCAGTTTACTTCCTCATTTCGCGCTCGGTTCCAAGAGGAACATTTCTTAGACTTCCTGCGTCCCGCGAAAGCCAAAGGTTCCGGAAAATCTGCGCTTAAGACTCGCTCTATACCCCGAAGCCACGCTTCACACACATACGATCACGCTAGCACAGGTGTGGGTGACAAGGGTGTCGGTGATGAGGATGTTGCGAGTAACCTGGGTGCGGGTGACGAGAAGCGTCCCTTTGAGCGTGTACTCCTTCGATTCGTTTTTGACGGAGTGGGGCGACCGTTAAGTGAGGTGGAGGATAGCGTCGAACTTCTCCA
>WSTY01001120.1:0-12174 GCA_019633465.1 Tulasnella sp. 417
TCGCGGGACGACGCCCGGAAGCATTACCAGAAGAAAGCAGACTTCGTCAAATCCAACTTAGAAAAGCTTCAAGAAACTATAGAGAAGAAACAGGAAAACATGAACTTCCTCCTGAACGTCATGCAAGTCAAGATGGCTCAGCAACAACGACAGGGAGCCGCATCATCTACTTCTTGATACCCTGTCAATAACAGTGAGAAATCATCCAACGCAGTAGATAGGCTATATTATTCTACCTCTCGAATCGTCGTTACTAAAGCTAGATAACATTGTGTCGAATCAGATCGAATCGCTTCTTGAAAGGGGTGGCGCAACAGTGGGAAGGAAGAAGCAGGTAAGATAAACCATGTATGCAGGCGAGTTAACTAGCTCCCGAGTGATCTATAAGGGGTCTATTCGATGATGATGCCTTGAGGATCTCCTTCCTGATTGCTGGGAGCAACTTGTTACATCTCGAAAGCCTCTCCTCCAAGCCGAGCTCTCCGTAAAGATCCGCCGCTTCGGAAACTAGACTCTCGGCCTCCTCAAATCGTCTCTGTACTATGCGCAGCCATCCCATGAGCCACCGATTATTTGCCAATGAGTGCTTGTCTGCAATCTTGATGTATATTTCTCCGGCCTCTTGGTACCGCTGTTCAGCTTCTCCGTAAATTTGTTGGATCTCATAAAGTTGGGCGATTGCAGTGACTGTACCAGCGAGAGCGCGCTGGTCACCAATTCGGGCGTAGATGTCACGGGCGGCAACGTATGATTCATCGGCTCTGGGATATTCCTTTCGTTTGCAAGAGACATCACCCAGCCTTTTGAACAGATCCGCGAGGTCCCTCTCGTTCCCGATTCGAGCATAGATGTCGCGTGCGGCGCTGTATGATTTCTCCGCCTCCGTATATTGCTCTTGAAAGTGGTACACTGTACCTAATGCTCTGAGCGCCCTAGCGGAGCCTTCTTGTCGACCCATCCGAGCATATATGTCGCGGGCGGCGATGTACGATTCGATGGCTCTCGGATATTCCTCTAGTGACCCATAGACGTCGCCCAACCCGTAGCATATGCTTGCGAGTCCGCTTTGGTCGCCGGTCCGGATGTGAATGTCGCGCGCGGTGTTGTAGCACTCCTCGGCTTTAGAATGTTCTCCTCTCGAGCCATAAAAAGTGCCGAGCGATGCAATTGCATACGCGAAGCCAGTTTGATTACCGATTTGGGTGTGGATGTCGCAGGCGGCAATGAATGATTCTTCTGCATTGGAATTATCCCCCAGCGAGCGATAGACGTCACCCAGTCCACTGAGCGATTGGGCAAGGCCGCTTTTATTTCCAATTTCCTTGCAGATGTCCCGAGCGGCGATAAGGTATTCCCTGGCTTTGGAGTAATCTCCTGACTTGCTATGGATGTTACCCAGCCCAAGCAGGGCACCTGCGAGACCGGTCTGGTCGCCAATGCGGGTGTAGGTGTCGCGAGCAGCTACATATGATTCCTCCGCTCTGGAGGTGTCCCCTCGTAAGGAATGCACGTCCCCCAACCCCTTCACTGCATTCGCAAAACCGTTCTGGTCACCGACTGCGGTGTAAATATCACGCGCGGCGACGTACGAATCCTCTGCCTCGGAGAATTCTCCTCGCAAGCGATATAACTCGCCGAGTCCAGTATGTACACGCGCAAGTGCTTGCTGGGAACCGACTTGGGCGTAGATTTTACGAGCGGTTGTGTAGGACGTCTCAGCCTCGGAGTATTCCCCTCGCATAGAATGGATGTCACCCAACCCGTTGGTTGCATTGGCAAGGCCCCTCTGATCACCGATTCGAGTGCTAATGTCACGAGATGCGATGTAAGATTCAACGGCTTTGGAATATTCCCCTTGTATGCGGTAAACGTCGCCTAACCCGAGGAGGGCGAGCGCAGTGACCCAATCATCAGTTGTGGAACCGGTGATGCTCGTTGCTTGATTAAAGATGTCCAAGCTTTCGTTCATTCGGCCATGCCTCATGTGCGTGAATGCAAGAGATGTTAACAGATGGGCAGAGTAAATTGTCGATGGTTCACTTCTGACCCGATTAAGGGGCGTAAAGCGTTCCTAACGGGCCAGTTTCAGAACTCGAGGCAAATGGGAAGATATTCAAGTTACGTACCATCCAGTAGATCTGTCTCACACAAGAGCTAGCCGTCGGTCGCTTGAATGGGTGGAGGTCCCAGCAGTCAATCATGAGGTTGGCGAGCGCCGTTACTTGGTTGAGACGAGCATCCCCGTGTAGGGGTGGGAGCCTCCCTTCAATAATCTGAAGCACCACAGAGACGTCGTTATTTCCGACAAATGGAAAATTGCTTGTCAGAACCTATCACCGACAAAGAGAACGGGTTAGACACCCGTATCTGGATTAAACCCTCCGTTCATGTACCTCCCAACAAATCCAACCAAAGGCCCATATATCGCTAGCCAAGTCAGGAACAGCTCCACCGAGAAGCTCAGGAGCAGCCCAGCGGAGGGTCCATCCTGCACCCGTCAATGTTATGGTGCCTCTCGACGATGCCACTTCGACCTTTGGCGGCTCCGTGTTGCACCGATCATCTTCAGTATTTGACGTTCTAGGTTCTCTTGCTCCGCTCCGTGTTGTTTCCATGGGACGGGCGGAGCCAAAGTCCGTGAGCATGGCTTGGTTCTGACAGTTCACTAGAATGTTGAGCTGTTTTGTTCTCGAGTTCAGCGGCGTCATAAAGACTGTCTGTCAGCGAGTGCCATACCGATTTCAAGTCGCCGTGGCAGATGGGTGGCTCCCTACTATGAAGGTAGTTGACCCCGTTTGCGACATCGTATATCTTAGGGCTCGTAAGTGAAGATATACGTGTGTAATTGATGGAAGCCACTAACCAAGGCAAGACGTTCTGGGAACTCCCAGTCAGCGGATGCCACAAACTCCCGGAGGTTGCCGTTCTTCTCCCAAGGGAGAATCAGCCACGCGATGCGGTCTTCGGTGTTCTGAACGAATCCAATGATTTTTATGATGTTGTCGTGGGAGAGGTCATTTAACAAATTCGCCTCATGG
This sequence comes from Tulasnella sp. 417, assembly GCA_019633465.1. NCBI lineage: Eukaryota > Fungi > Basidiomycota > Agaricomycetes > Cantharellales > Tulasnellaceae > Tulasnella > Tulasnella sp. 417. Next base: position 3,039 of record WSTY01001120.1, read on the forward strand.
GCGAGCATCTGAGTGGGGCGCCATTCTGTTAGGCTCCATTATAATCGGCGAGGGAGCGAAGTGTCTTTGAACACTCACGGCCAGTACTTGCATATCATCCGGGCCTCCGACAAGTCTCAACTTCTTGACGGCGACATACTGGGCATCATTGGATTGCGAAGGGTCAGACCCTATATGAGGCGGTGCCAGCCGAGCTGGCGCCACGTCTGCATTCCCTCCCCGCCTCCAGCTTTCAGTTTCAAGTGGTTTAATCCTCATCGCGTCAATCCGTAGTGCTGACATTGACTCGAGCAGTTCCCACTGAATTTCAAATTTAGATCAACTCCCTCTTCTGTATGAAAAGAAGGCTGTTCACTGACTGGTGAAATCTTGACAGCTCTAGATTGGGTGGGTTCGGGCATGGCCCGGCCTTCTCGTTCCTCCCCGGTTATGATGTGGTCGGTCATGACGAAAGTAGTCGACTATTTCGACCGGGAGTCACAAGGCGAACTGAGACGACGGTGGCTGGAGAAGGATGCTATCTGAAAATTGAACAAGTGATGCCTCGATCAGTGGGTTCTATCGATTTAAGGGTCGTTCGGATCCGACGCCCAATCACAGAGGTGACCCCCACTCCCACTCGGGTGGCCCTTGCTCTTCATCAGGGCCGTTGCTGTTTTGGCCACGTTCAGAACAGGGTACCAACTAAGAGGATGAAGACACAACTATCAGCCTCGATTACATTGTCACAAGACCTAACTGACGGTGGCAGCCTCCGTTGGCATATCATCTTCTTGCAACCCGCTAATCCCATATTTAAATGTATGCTTTATGGCGTAAGAGAAAGACCGCCTCCGTTAGGCCTATCGATATCTGGCCCTAGAGAATGCGGAACAGAGTCGGGCTCTCATGGAATGAAGGCAGACGGCACTCAAGCCACGCGCTAGGACGAACTTGTTTAATCAAGGACGCTGGTACACGGTAGGGGGCATCTAGGCGGGGTGTTCTCCTGCTTTCTGTGGTGCTAGCTTTTACCGGCGAAGCGCTGTTGTTTGCACGCGGTTAAACTTGAGTGCTCTGGTCTGGGCGCCGCATTTTCAGTCAAGAACCGCGACCACAACACTCCATGATGATTAACCAAGTAAATGAAGATATTCCTAGCGAAGCAAACATTTTATTTCAAAACTATTTACTCGGCATAATTAAATATGGACGAAACAAATTGAGCTAGTACATAAGTATATCGGTGTAAGAAATTCTATTCGGGCTATTGGCAATAATACCCTCGTTACGCCTCAACCAGGAAGAATGTCAGTATAATGGGATCATTCCCAACGGATCACCGCGCATAGGAAGCGAGCAACGGTCCATGATTTAGGCAATACAAATAAGAAATCTCAGCGAATGAATCTAGACAGACGCGCTTTAAGAACGCGCTTCCACTTTTTGGGCTTCTTCTTCCTGATTGATTTGAGGAATCTGTCGCACTCGAACCACTCCTTGCCTAAACCAAGCTCTCTAAAGAGCGTCGACGCCTCAGAAACTACTTTCTCAGCCTCGTGGGAGCGCTTCTGGGACCGGTACATCCATCCTGTATTCCACAGATGGTTTGCAAGCGAATATTTGTTGCCAATCCTTGCATAGATTGCTCGAGCTTCTTGATAAGATTGATCTGCCCCTGCGTAATTGTTATGCTTGATGAAAAGATGGCCGATCCTAGTGAGCGCGTTGGCGAGGCCTATTTGATCCCCGATTCGAGCATAGACGTCACGAGCAGCTACATAAGACCCCTCGGCTTTTAAATATTTTCCTTGGAGGCGGTAAACGTCTCCCAATGCCCTGGCCACATCCGCAAGGCCACCCTGATACCCGATTCGAGCGTGGATTTGACGGGCAGAGACATATAGCTCCTCGGCATTGAAATATTCTCCTCGCATACGATGGACATCCCCCAATGCTTTAGCCGCATTTTCAACGCCGTTTAGATCCCCGACCTTGGAATAGGTGTCCCAAGCAGTGACGTAGGATTCCTCGGCTTTGTTATATTCCCCGCGCAAACCATAGACATCTCCCAAAGGTTTGACCGCATTCGCGACACCGATCCTATTCTCAACTCGGGTATAGATATTCCGAGCGGAGAGGTAGGATGCCCTGGCTTTGGAATATTCTCCTTGCAAACGATACACATCTCCCAGTGCATTGACTGCGTTTGCGAGACCCCCTTGGTCCCCGATTCGTGCGTAGACGTCCCAGGCAGCGAGGTAGAACTTCTCAGCTTTGGGGTAATCCCCTCTAGATTGATACAGGTCTCCCAACGCTTCGGCCGAATTTGCTAGGCCGGCCTGGTTTCCAATCCGGGCGTAAATATTGCGGGCAGTGAGATAGGACTCTGAGGCTTTGGAGTATTTCCCTCGCAATCGATAAACGTCCCCCAATGCTTTTACGGCGTTTGAGAGGCCGAGGTCACCGCCGATCTCAGCGTAGATGTCGCGGGCGATAATGAAAGCTGTCTCGGCGTTGTAGTACTCCCCCCTCAAATGACATACCTCGCCCAGACCATTGACTGCATTCGCAAAACCAAGCTTGTCCTCAATTTGGGCAAATATCTCACCGGCAGTGATATAGGAGTCCGCCGCCTTGGAATATTCGCCTTGCAAGCGATAAATCTCGCCCAGGCTGTGGAGGGCGTCTGCCCCAGCTTCTTCATCTTTCGTTGAATGAGCGATGCTCATACATCAAAGAAGCAGCTCCATGGCTTCGCTCAATCTATTTTGCTTAATGTGCGTAAATGCAATGGAAGACAAGAGCTCCGCAGATCGGAATTCAGAAGATTGACCCCCACTTCGGTCGCGTGGTCGAGTACGGTCCTACGGCAGCGGATCAGACAAGCCTAAGGAACGCCCGAATAGCTAATTACGTACCATCCAATAGACCTGCCGCTCGCATGAGTTCGCAGTCGGTCGCTTGCTCGGGTGTAAGTGCCAACAGTCGGTCATGAGATTTGCAAGAGCCACGACGACTTGTTGGAGATGACCGTCGCTGTGCACCATCGGATGTTTCCCTTCAACAATATGAAGCGCTACGGAGACGTCATTTTCTCCATCAAAAGGGAAGTTGCTAGTCATAATCTATAGACAATACCATAGACCGGGTTGGTCTGGTGCCCCACGTCCATCTTCTGAGGTACAGTACTCACCTCCCAACAGATCCAGCCGAAAGCCCAGATATCACTTGCCAAATCAGGAACGCTTCCAGCCAGCAGCTCTGGAGCTGCCCACCGGAGGGTCCATTGAGCACTCGTCAACGTAATCGTTCCCCTAGAAGCTGAGGCTTCGGCCTTTGGTGATCGGGTGTCCGAACCCGAGCCGGCGCTCGGGGCTTTGGATTGGTGTTTCTCCCCAGGTGCAAATTCTACAGAGCGTGCCGAGCTGAAGTCTGTGATGATAGCTTCGTTTATTGAGCTGACTAGAACGTTGAGCTGTTCATGGTGAGATTAGCCCCGTAACAAGCAAATCTGGGAGGGAGAACAATACCGATTTTAAATCGCCGTGACAGATAGGTGATACCCTACTATAAAGGTAATCGATCCCTTTCGCGACATCATGTATCTGCATAGCTGTCAATCAGTCATTCGCACATTAGTATGGCAGAAGAGACGGACCAAGGCGATGCGTTCGGGAAACTCCCATTCAGCCGCTGCTATAAATTCGCGAAGATTGCCGTTCTTCTCCCAAGGAAGGACAATCCAGGCAGTCCCATCATTAGCATCCTCGACAAAGCCAATAAATTTTACGATATTGCTGTGAGAGAGGTTGTTGAGGAGATCCATCTCGTGGGCAAGGAGCTGGGTGCCAAGCCATTGTTGTGTCAGAACCCTCCCGTTCAAACCATGTGACTAGTCGCGGCTTCTAGCACTCACCGCAAGCACTCGGGCGTCGTCGGTGTCACAGTCAAGCCTCAACTTCTTGACGGCGACATGTTGTACATGGGCGAAGTTCGTGGGCTGAGAAGCCCCGTCTGGCGTAAGCACTGCGGGTATCACGTCGGCGCTCGCCCCTCTCTTGCATCCTTCTGTTTCCAGGGGTATGATCCTCCTTGACTTTATCCGGAGCGCTGACAAGGACTCGAGTACTTTCCGCTGTGGTCATCGCTTAGGTTAGACCTCTGTCATCTGAACAGGAAGAGAGGGAACCCACTGACAGGGGAAATCCTTATAGCTGGTGGACGGGCAAATATTGTGAGTGGAGGGGCATTCTCTTTGTGCTGGTCAAAAATGTGATCAGACATTGTCTGTCGCCGTTGGTATGCAATAGCTGTCTCAGGGAGTGATTGAGCTTAGCTCGGGAGATTGCGAGAATTGCGTTCACGCGGGCATGCGAACCTTTTATCTTGACGCTGAACAACTTAGGACCCTCTATGTTACCAGTCCAGGCTTGGGTGGACACGTGTGCCTCCTTGAACCTTGTCTCGTACCTCCTTTCGCCCAATCCTGAGTGCACTTCGTACCAATGGCGACGCGGCTAGTTGGGTTCGAGTTTAGTCCATTTAGTGGACGCCATCGTTGTGCGATCAGCTATGGAAAATGACGATTTGCCCTTCGCGGTAGGTAGGAGTCGATAGATTTCCCTGGATTCAGTGGGTGGCCATGACGCGTCTAGGAGCTTTTGTTGAGGACATTTTGCTTGCAATGTTCGCCGGTCATGTTCAGACACCGTTCTGCGCGGAAGAGAGACTTGCACTTGCCCCACGCTCCACAAAACTCATTCTTTCCCTAGCTGCGCAACCGATTATAGTAAGGTCGAAGTCCAGTGAAACCTTTTTGGGTACGCTAAAGGTTTGCGTATCCGTGATTGCTAGGCATACATAAGTATCCCGAACTCCAGTAATCATAGCAACTGTACACGGAGCACTTCTCCTGTCCCGAGGGGTAGCGGAGAGGAAAACATCGGGCATAGCGCTGGCATAATACGATATTAACACCGTCATTAGGTTCTCGTTACGAGTTGATTGTCTCACTCCCCACTTTTCCACACTAATTTTCCCTCGTTATGTTGATAATGAGCTAAAGTGATCGGGGTGGCTTCTGGTATCTTAGAGCTTCATTCTGGGTTGAAACGTTCCATCAACGCGGTGAAGTCTCACATACAACATCGAGAATTACAATATACCTCGAGATGCGGTTCTTGCTATGCTTGGCGGGATGTATATTTTCACGGGATGGCGGCGATATTCACTCAAGATGTTAACTTGAAGCCCTTGTCCGAAAAAGTTACTTCGTGTCGATTAAGAAGTATTAACCCATACCCTCCAGCCGACCGCTGACCTGTCAGGCGGCCTCAGAGCACTGCCTAACTGCGGTTGTGGGCAAGATCAAATAGCCCAAAAGTTCTTAAAGAGGTATCGATCCTATCATCCGAACAATCCACGGACACGACCTCTGTGCCCCGATCCGTAACCAAAGGTTCGTCGCTAAGCACCAACTATCGACATAGCTCCGCTGTATCAGCGGGCAGCGGGATGGACGTCCGGAAAGAATTGGAAACCTCATCCTGTATCTGTAAGTGAGGACGCAGGGCGGGAAACCCGCTGCAGGATGGATTCATCGAAGCCGGGATACTTAGCTATCGTGCTCCTGACTGTCGCAGTCTACAATATAACCGGGTAGTCAAAGGCTAGGAAAGAATGAAGCGGAAACACCCTTATCAAAACACGCAAGAGAGTCTGCAAGAAGCGCTAATGCATTGTGTACAAGAGGCAGCATGTGACGGTTGAAATGGAATTAGGGCGGTAGGGGTAGTTGGGTTATTCTTATGTCCGACAATGGCGTCCAGTTGGGCTAGAGCAAAGATAAAGGTCGGTAGTACACCTCTCCCAATCTAGACCTATGGAATCATCTGGGCACAATTCCTGCAAAATATATTGTCCTCTAAGCTGGAATAGGATGACCTCTTCTGCAGGCGAGCGGTTTGAGATGCAGCGTGACTTCTTCCCTGGCGGCTCGTGAGACCACGTAGTACAGGCTACAGGTAAATCGGCTCACTCCAGGTATGCGAGAGTAATGGAATAGTGTAGCTATGCGACCATTGTAGATGTGTTTTGGGGCTGGAGTGGATGGGGAACCACGCTCGTAACTATCGGCGTAACGATCGTCGGTGACCTTTTCGCAGTGGTGACCCGAATTTCCCCATACCGACGCACTTGAGAGTCGTAGCTCCCATCCACCACCGTCTACATCGTGAAAGGAATTTCACCCACATCGGCGGTTTTGTTATCCTCTCCCATGGTCTCGGACCCGGTGAACCGGGAGTGCGTTTGGAGCAGCGAAAGCGGTGGAGTGAGCACGTGGTTTGGGAGCACCTGAAGCGGGGTGGTGGGTAATGGGTCCCAATTCCAGTCTTTCATGCTACCATAAGCCGAAACACGAAGATGATGCTATGGGCTGGCGTAAGTTTAAAGTCGCAAACGCTTCACTTAAATTGACGTTATAAGCCAACATATCAACTCCTATACGTTTTCCAGAATCTACGCCTCGCTTGATGCTCTCCTTGAAGTTAGGACTTGAACAGACACTTTATCGCTGGGGGCATTGTTCGAACCTTTTCGAACTTCTACGTGGTGCATATTGCTCAGTAGACGATGCGCCTTTCCGAAGCACGTCTAGCGTGGAAATTGCCGCCGCCACCCTTGATTAGTAAGGTGACCAGCAGGATTTTCTCGTCGACTGGCGTTCATTGATAATTTCAGCATAACAAAGAAGCCCTTTGGGCATATCCTCAGCGTCGTGTCGTGTTTATAATTTAGGTTGCGAGGAAGTAGAGTTTCCGGTTCACCCAAATCCGTTCAGAGTTTGGACGAAGAAACTGAAAATATGACATATATAAGGGAGCCGCAGTTAAATAGAGAAATAACAGTAGATGAACTGAGATATACGGGATTGTGTTCTACAGCAGGTCTAATCTAATGGCCAGTTCACCCGACCAGACGTTCACATCCTCTTCCTCCCCCTTTCTCGATATCTCGAACTCATCTTGATTTGGACCTAACAATGACATGCCATTGCCATCGCTTACCAAGCCTAAGTGAAGTTCTTCATCTTATGAGAACTGTAAGCTCGGGGAGGAAATCTTTCATCGAGCGTCGCTCGGATGTGTTTTTCATCCAAACGTGTACTTGGGGGAAGATTTGCCCTGCTCCACGAGTCTCATCGATAGTCACTCCCTCTGGAAGCGAGGGCGATTCATGTGACTTCAATTCTCCTAATCTAGTGCTAAGGATCACCACCGAGCAACCGGCCGTTGTTAATGCACAGCATGAAACCCATCATTTGATCGCACCAACACAATAATGTGGAGGCGAGGAATGTTGTTGTGACATCGCCTGATACGCAGGCTGTAGGTAGAAAATCGCGTTCATCCTTGAGGAAGTGGGCGGACCGCACTGGACGGGAGCCGAGGTGATCTTGGGGGGGGGAGGGAATAAATGACGGTTGCCAGGCTTGGTCTTCTGTAAATCGGTCATCGGATTGCTCGGTGCTTTGGTTGCGGGGACAGCGGGATCACCATCGAAGGCGTGCTTCGCGGCACGCTACCCGTTTATGTGTAGAATGTAGGGTCAAAGGCGCAGTGGCGTCCGAGTGCGAGGAGCGTGTTACGTCAGACTATTGGACCGCGACCGCAGGGAAGGATGGCGCTTCGGGAACAAGTTTCCACTCGGATGTTGATTCGTTATTGGTTGGAAAGCAGGGTGAATGGTGGTTAGGTCGGGCACGTGTGACAGGGGAAACTAAGGAGAGAGGGTAGAGGGACCCCCCTAGCGCGTCCGTCAATGGTCGGAAAATGAGTGCCGTTTTGGTTTTCTTCAGGTGGTGGGCGGCGAGTGGTGTCCGAATCCCGCTGGTTGCGTTGCTCCAAGCGTAGCTGGGAGCAGTAAAAGCAAAACAGTGGGGATTCAGACTGTTGGAGTCGTCAAAGTGGCGGCTGGTGGCTGTGCAGAGGGAAGAAAATGTTAGCTTCGAGTTTCCCCCTTGAGAACCGCTCACTGAGTACATGCTAGCAACAACCTTGTGCCAGTTAGATCACATATTCATCCCACTCTCTGTTTTTCAAGGAGCTATCTCATGCGTGGAAACGTCCTCACACGACTGATCTGGCCTCTGTTGTAAAGGGACCTTCACCACTGCAACTAGCATTCCGAAACACGTCCATCAGAATTGTGAAGTTGAACGCTGACACACGGTAACAGGGGTTTCGGGGTATAATTGCGCTTTGAGAATGACTTGGGATGGCGATCATGAATTGTGGATTGGGCGGGTAGGGGCAGTCAGGATGCAAAGACTGCAGGTTACCTATCCGGTCAGCTGCTTTTGCTCCAAGCGCGGAGGAGAAGCGAAATGTTCGAAAGGATTGGGCAGTGGCTGCACACGAGGAGAGTGTTATCTTGGAGTTCAAATGGCTCTCGACGCGACCGTCTTAGAGAGTGCATCGAACCGTCCTCACATGACTAATTGCAAATCCTGGCCTTTGAAGCCACGGCACGTTCACTACTGCAATATCGGCACATAACAGTCAAAAGAGGTCCGGCTATAATTCGGCTCCAAGAATGGCTTGGCAAGTGTACGCGGTCGCGATGATAGGGTGGAACGCATCACCTGATCGTGGAGCTGCCAAACCAACCGCGAGCACGAACAACTTTGGATAGGTGGATCGAAGCCGCTTTTGTCTCATTAACGCATCCGACTAGTGACTCCGACAACGATCAACAACCGCCGCCAAATTCTCCACGAATCTTTGGAAGTCTTGACTCCTGCGCCGAGTTTCAACCCCCCCCCCCTCTCAGGTAACAATCAACCCGAGTTCGGCGATTATTGGATTGTCAATACTGAAGCTCTACTAAACAGCCGCCTTCCTCGCGATGGACCGGTCTACGAACTCGACCGACCACTTTAGTCGACTTCCTATCGACCTTTTCGTACCCATCATATTCCTTTCATTCGACACATCGGACCCGGTTGAAAGACTCTTCGCGTTCAAGGACTTCGCCTGGTCAACCGCGCATGGCGAGCCGCAATCGACTCGACTCCTCTCTTCTGGGAATGTATTCCAAACGAACCGAGTTCTGACCCCGACACAATACAAGGGTGGATCAAGAAGTCTGGTGA
>WSTY01001121.1:0-12171 GCA_019633465.1 Tulasnella sp. 417
TTTGAAGCGGCCACTGAAACGTCCCGACCCCAAACTGAAGCGGAAAAAACTGAACCTCAATCCTCCGGGAGCCAAACGGAGCCGGAACAATCTCTCGATCGTCGTCGCAGAAGGTTGGATAACGCGAGGATGGTATTTGAGACTATCGAAGCCATATCCGGAGTAATTCCAGTGGTCGGAAGTTACGTTGGAGCGGGTGCAAAAGTGGGATTGGGAGTCATCAAAATAGTTCAGGTGACACACGGTCTCCGCAGCTTCTGCTACCTGCTCGTCTGATCCAACCCCCGATTATTGAGAATATGGATAGTAACGCGGAAACTGCGAAAGACCTCGAGGGTCACACAGAAGCATTATCCAACATTATCGGACACTTTAGGAGCGGATCAATTGAGCACCAAAGAGAAGAGTTTCTCAAACACATCACGGACCTGCAAAGGTCAGTCCAGGTGATTAAAAAGACGCTATGCTATGGCTAATATCTTTTCCAGGGAGCTTCTCTTGGTACGGAACAAGGTCGAAGAGCTAAAATCAATAGGGACCCTTCGGAAGGTAGTTGCTTCTGCTGAACACGCAGAGACATTGAAAGGATATCAAGATATGATTCGCACTACGTTGGAAGAACTACAGGTGGGTACCTTGTGCTTCGCAAACCTCATTAGCTGATTTCCGCGATGATCAGCTGCTCGCGAACATCAATACAACCAATCTCCTAAATGAGCTTTGTACGCTTCATCTCTTATCCTTCGACCCTTTAGGCTAACAACGCGAACGTGCAGACAACGTGGAGGTCCGAAAAGAACAACGCCGACTACTCGATCGCCTTGGGGATGCAAGTTATGGTGCAAGTGGCAATGTTATTAAAGACGTCATCTGTCTCCCTGGGACCAGAGTAGAAGTACTCGAACGCATTGACGACTGGGTCAGAAACGCTTCAGAACGGGTATTGTGGATACGTGGAATGGCTGGGCGCGGAAAGTCTACTCTCGCGTCAACAGTGGCATACAATTGGAGATGTCGGGCTGCAATTGCAATTTTCCATTTTCGTCGGGGCCAAAATGCCCTCGACTCGCGGCTCATCTGCTCTCTTGCCAGACAGCTTGGGAACAGCTTATTTCCTGAGATCAAGGAAGCGATCCTGCAAAGCATACGTGAGAAAGAGGATATCGCGCAGGAGCGTCTTGAGGAGCAGTTCAAAGTCCTTTTCCTCGCCCCGGCGGGAAGGCTCCAGCACAATTCACATCCCATATTGATTATTATTGATGCTCTGGATGAATGCGAGGATCCAAAGTATATGTTAGATTTTTTTAACCTTGTCCATCGGTATTCCTCAGCATTCCCAAGGAACTTCAAATTTTTACTAACCACCCGTCCGGAGGCACCCCTCCTTCAAGCGCTGGAGAAAGTGGGGTGGAGATTGGAAGATGTGGACACCATTCCTACGATCGACCGCGACATCACGGAATTTCTTCAACAGCGCTTTTCAGTCATCCGAGATAATGATGGCATGGGCGCGGACTGGCCACCGGAGAATTCCATTCGATCCCTCGTGGAAATGTCTCAAGGCCTGTTTCAATGGGCGCAAACCGCGGTAGAGTACATCGCCGGGGGATCCCCTAGCCTATGCCTGGAAGAGCTCCTGGAGACCCCATCACTCTGTGATGGCTTGGACAAGCTATATGTCCAAATTCTGTCCAAAGCATACGAAAAGTTGAAGAAGCGGCCGGGCAGAAGGGAACTTCTGTCGTGTCTCCTCGGTACGCTCGTGACGGCGCCATATCCCATTTCCCTCGAGGTCTTCATCTCCCTCTTCGCCGACGAGCCCATGCTCCGCAACAAAACACAAGAACAAGCCATGCAGCTTCTCTCCAAGGAAATTTTATGCCACCTCAGATCGCTGATATACGTTCCGGAAGAGGTCAACCAGCCTATGCGACTCGTGCATACATCAGCCCGAGATTTGCTGCTTGATGAGCAACGATGCGACGGGCAGCCTTATTTCATCGATAGAGGCCTATATCACCGTCAACTAGCGAACAGTTGCCTTGGCTTGATGATGCGAGATCTCCGGGATAATATATGCAATCTCTCTGAGCTCTCCAAGTCCAATTCCGAGGTACAGGATGCTATCGAGAGCAACATATCCAAGAGTCTTCGGTACTGCTGCTGGTCATGGTCGACCCATCTTATAGAGGGTTATCACCATTTAGAACCCCTAGACCCCTCTCTCCAGAATACGTTGGACATGTTGAAGTCCCTTAGCGAAACGAAGCTTCTCTGCTGGCTCGAGGTCATGAGCCTAACTGGGGCAACCGTAGATTCAATGACAATGGCGAAAACTGTTCGTGCGTGGCTTCAGGTGAGAAATCCAGGCAGCTCCATTAAGAAGTTACAATGCTCAATATTTCATTTCAGAGGTTCCCCGGGTTGCTAGAAGTAGGACTTACAGCCATCTGGGACGACACTTATCGGTTCATCAATTCGTTCCTCGAACCGATTTCATTCGGGGCAATTCATATATATGCCTCGGCATTGCCTTTCTGTCCAACAAAAACAAGGCTTTGGGAATGCTATTCTAGCCGAGCCACCAACCGTGTTCTGCATGGACCACAGGAATTAGGATGGTCTGCAGATATATGGACCCGATCAGTAGACGGGGGAGTAAGATCTCTTATATTTCTGCATGACGGAAAAGTCCTTGCATCTGGGTGTAACGATGGCACGATTCGATTATGGGATTCCGACACCGGTACGCAAATAGGAGAGCCCATAATCAATGGCAGTGAATGTGTGGTGGCACTTGCTCTGTCGTCAGATGGTAAAATCTTCGCATCGGGATCCACCAATGGCATCATCCGGGTGTGGGATGCTAAGACTGGTGACTTGTTGCATGGCTCTCTCCAAGGTCATCTCGCCTGTGTCAAATCTCTTTCCTTCTCCCGGGAAAATAAGACTCTAACGTCTACGTCTCTTGACGGAACAGTAAGATTCTGGGATTGTGATGCTGGAACGTCGCTCGGTGAACCGATTACCCTCCCTAGGTGGACAGGTATCCTGGCAATTTCTCCGAAAGTCAAGCTCATCGTAATAAGAGATTATTCCGGCACTCGCTTGTGGGACGTAGAGACCAGAACGGTCTTGCCTTTCAGGTATCCTGGACAAAATACTATCGCTACCTTCTCCCCGGACGACAACATCATCGCAATTGGCAACTCCATCGAAGCAATCAGACTATGGGACTCAAAGTCTAGGGAACCCATCCTTTGTTCCCTGAAGGGGTACACTAGCCCCGTTAGCGTGCTCAAATTTTCACCCGATGCGGATATCCTTGCATCTGGATGTCATGATTGCACGATTCAGCTGTGGGATGTGAAAACTGGGGCGCGACGTGGCCAATATCAAGCTTCTCATAACCGCATCGTCATAGAACTCGCCTTTTCACCAAACGGCAAGATGCTCGCATCGGGATCCTACGACAACACGATTCGGTTGTGGGATGTACAGACCGCGTCATGTGCTACCGACCCCGCAATCGCCGAACGTCAAACAGAGATCGCTTTCATAATGGCTATCGCGTTCTCGCCAAATGGCAAGATTCTCGCATTTAGTGATCCTAAGGGTGTTATCCAGTTGTGGGATGCGAGGCACGGGAGGCCAGAGCGGACGATCCCAAGGGGTCGATGGGGTGAGAACCGCTGCCTTGCCTTTTCGCCGGATGGAGCCCTTCTAGCGTCCGGGCACGGAGATACAATTATCTGCTTGTGGGATACCAATAGTTGGGAGCAGTTGGGTGAACTTTATCAAAGCTCTGGAGGAGAAATCATTGGTTTAGTCTTTGCACCCAATGGGAAGCGCATAGCATCTCTGGATACTGATGGCAGTATTTTTCTGTGGGACGTGAGTTCTAGAACACACATGGGTCGGCCAACACGCCACGAACAAAGCGATCCGCTAGTGCGACCGATGGCATTCTCATTGGACAACAAGCTCCTCGCTTCCAGTGATAGGAGCAGCATACATTTGTGGGATGGTGAGAGCGGAGCTTCCATTTTGTCTCGTTCTTTGGTCCAAGATCGACATGAGATTCAAGTTGAATTATTGCCGAGTGGAGAGTGCGTTGCAACCGTCCCGCGTGCGGTTGTCCACGGCGATGCCCCCTCATCCCACAAGTGTGATGCTCAGCCAGGGCCGAACCATTTCGTCTTCAAAGCTTTTCTGAATCCATTTGGATATTTTTCTTTCGATGGAGCATGGATTTCGTTCAATTCACAACGCCTATGGTGGTTCCCCCCGCGGTACCGGCCTAGTATGAGAGGCAGACAATTAATGTGTCAAGGAACGCTCGCATTTGGTAATGACAAGGGTATTGTCATATTGGATGTCTCTCGATCTCTTAAGTTCTAATTGCTTGTTAGATATCCACCCCGCTGTATATAGTGCACTATTATTGTACACAGCATCAGTAGGACGCGGAATGTCTATCTGGTCATGACTCCCTTGAAAGGAAATGTTCATCCTAGTAATATTTCTGATGCAGGTGACATATAAAAGCGCCGAATTTGCGGCTTCAGTGTTTGGTTCGGGCCCGCCGTCTGTTACCTCTTGCTTAGTCTCTCACCCATGCCCCTCCCTTTACTCTCCCATGCGCACCTTGCCCGCCCATCTTGGCCTATAATTGTGGCAGCATATTGGATTCCAAAGATGGTGAAGGAGCCGCGCACTCGACGTATATTTCTCGTTCGACCTCTAATGTTGCTATTACGAGGAAAGTAAATAAAGCGGCATGGAAGTATTTTACGAAATCTTCTCTCTACCAATAATTAGAAAAGGTCCTAAGAAGAGAAAAGACTAGACTAGAGATCGACGGTATCGATTAAAATGATGTTTTTGAGAATAAATTACACGTCAGAATAGATGGAAAAAGCGGGTTCCAGGAGAAACGGAAATGAAGTAAGTAAGTAGGTAGATGATCGGCAGAGGTAGCGAAATATCCCTTACTCGTAGGAAACTCACAATTTCTTAAGTAATACAACGGGCTCGCTATTTGGAAAGGGGGAGTATAACGAAAGGGTCGACCAACTGGCTTGAGATGATGATGAAGACACATCAAAAGGTAGGGATATAGCGCTCGATCGAGCAGAGGATTTCCCTGTGCCCAACGGACGAGCTGTGGAATTAAGCCTTCGTGGCTTTCAACATGACCAACAAACTCCTGGACTTCCTCCCGTCAGCTGGCATACCACTAATACGAATTGTCCACATTCAACTTCAGCCTACCCGATTTCTTTTCAACGCCGCAGGAGCGGTAAAGACAGTCAGGAGGGTAGAGCCGTGTCAGTGCCCCGCCCTACCCGAGTAGACGCTTTTTGGTATCGGTACTGCATGTGTTTCTTTTGGCAGGGTTCAATGAGTTCTCCGGTCAACTGAGCGGGATGGAAATAATCGTACGCTGATGGAAATGGGAGAGTAATGTTGGGGGATCGTGCGTGCGCGGGATTTAGGACTCCAATATGCATACCACCTTCCCTATCCTGCTGTGTCCGCCAGAGCATCTGACGAAATCTGCAGCGCCCAGCCAATAGGGAGGCTTCCCTCGAGACTATGGACAGCCTCACCGAGCCCAAATCATTTGATGCTGGTCAATATTTTAGGGTATTCCGGTTGATCAGCACAAAGCTGTCGCGAGGAAAGGCGGGTATACTAGGTCTCTTGGTGGAAAAAACCACGTAGAGCAGGCCTTTCCGACATCGCTATGTAACGCCCCTACTCGCGGATTGCTATTCGATTGCTTCTCACGTTAGAATGGAGACTTGTGGTAAGTGATTCTTGCGTTTGACTCCCTTTGTGGTACGCAGGTGGCTGAATGTATGGGTCACCCCACATTGCCGTTGGGTTCCTGGCTCGGCGCCTATACACCCGCTTCTTGGCCGCACCGAACAGCAAGGTAAAACGTACAAGCACCGGCGGTCCGTTCGTCCGCTGACGCCACCGTTTCTGTGGTAACCACTGCAATGCGGATCGAAAAAAAAGCATAGGCTTGTAATTATTTGGAGCATCGCGACTTCACACGAAAAGACGACCGTGTCGACGATCCACCCTCCATGCATTGCTCCGAAACTCGCATGGCTTAGAGGAGTGGCTTTCCCGCGAATGGGCGCTAATGGGGAGCTGACGGAAATCTTTAAGCCGCGCAGCATTCGCACGGTGCCTATCTTCGGGACGAGGTGCAGGCACAGATCGGTACCCCGTATTGGACCCCTAAGGGGCACGGAAGAAACCAAGTACTGAAAAAGGCTGATTGCGCAGCGTGCTGCACATCCCTCTTGTCGTTCCCTCTACCTCGACTTTCCTCCCTCCGGAGGATATTTCCTCTCTTTTACCTTCACTCCCTCGACGTACGATGGCGCTAGCAATGCCTACATTCCTTTATTCACTCGCTCTTTTTTCTCTCGTTCCCACCATTTCAGCAACTCCTCACCTCCTCAACAACCCGCATGACCGCTCTTCATCGCACCAACAGCGTGCTGCCACTCCCGTTCTACCCTCAGGATGGTCCTATACCAATTGCTACGCAGACTCCACCAGCGCCCGCGTTCTCTCCACGATGATTTGGTCCAGCTCTTCTAACACCCAGGACAAGTGCGTCGCTGGATGCAACTCTCGAGGCTACGTATATGCAGGCGTCCAATACGGCAAAGAATGCTGGTGTGGAAATGTGTTGAACAACCCAAAAACCACCACGTCGTGCAGCACGACGTGCCCAGGTAAGCCACAGTTCTACGCCAACTAATATGTGCCTGGGTGTCTCACGATCTGTCCCCCCCCCCCCACATTAAATTAGGCGATTCCAAGCAGAAATGCGGCGCCGGCAACAAGATTGGCGTGTTCACCAAGTCCACTGCTGGGGTGTCGACATCGGGATGGAAAAGTCTCGGCTGCTACGTTGATCAGGCTGATAGAACACTCAACGGACCCTCTTACACCAATACCGGGATGACTCCCGCGTATTGTCAGTCAAAATGCTCGGCCGGAGGCTATTCTCTGGCAGGAGTTGTGAGTACATCCATCGCCACAAACGCAGAGCGTACCGGCTCAACCGTTCTTGCAGGAAAACGGGAAGCAATGCTGGTGCAGTAATTCGTTGAGTAAGAAGACCAAGTCTTCCGGTTGTACGACCAAATGCGGCGGAAATTCGTCCTTGGTATGCGGAGGCAGCTGGGCGCTCAATGTTTACCAGAAAGCGGGCTCCACAACCACGACTACCACGACGAAGACCACAACTACCAAGACTACAACCACCACCACGAAGTCTGCAGCTACTACTACTCCACCCGCCAGCTCCAACGGCTCGTGGTATCGGACAAATGGCTCCAATTCTGGGAAACTGGTCATTGCCCACGTCATCTTTGGAAACTGCTATGTAAGCTCATTCAAGAGCTCCGCCGGTGAATATCGCAATGCTGAACCACCCTATGTCACAGTCGTACACGTCGAAGCAATGGATTGAGGAGATCAAGATGGCCTCGGCTCAAGGCATCGACGGATTCGCCCTCAATTTCGGATACGACTACTGGCAAGCAGACCAAATGCAATCCGCTTATGACGCTGCTACCGCCTCGGGAACGGGTTTTAAGATGTTCTTCTCGCTTGATATGTCAGTCTTGCGCTGCGACGACGACGACACCATCCGGTTCTATATCAACAAGTTCAAGAACCACCCTGCTCAGCTGAAGGATGCGTCCGGCAACATGTGGATCACAACTTTCGATGGAGGCAGTTGCAAATCGGATGCTCAATGGAATAACGTCCTGCGTACCAATGGCGTTGGAATCAAGTTCGTTCCCGGTTTCTTCAATGACTTGACGTACACCAAGATGAAGCAATATTACCCGAGTATCAACGGGGACTTCTGGGTGAGTATTATGGCACCATTCATATACTCGCCAACTGAGACAGCTACCTTTCTAGTGGGGTCCTGCTTGGCCCAAGTATAACAACGTAATTGACTGGTCTGAGGACGGCTATCGCATCGAGCGAGGAGGATTGAACCGCCCCACGGATGTTTACATGACCAGCGTCGCGCCCGCCTTTTATGTAGTGGGTGAATTATGCGTCCGTGATTAGTTCTACCTTCGTGGTAACGTTTTCTTCTTGTAGCATTACGATGGGCGCAATAGGGTCTTGCGGTCAGACGATCACCTTTACGCCCGGCGATGGGAGGACCTGGTCAGCCACCGTAACGTCGTGGACGCCTTGCAGATCGTCACTTGGAACGGTTCGTCTCGACCCGCGCCTTAGACCTATTGTCAACGCGCGTTACTGAGGTTTCCCATTCCAGACTACGGAGAGTCGACCTACATTGGTCCAATCAGACAAGATATGCCGACTGGCACGACCTGGGTACCAGGGTTCGACCACACCCCATTCCTCGAGATGACGGGATACTACGCATCGGCGTTCAAGACAGGCCAATACCCAACCATCACTTCCGACAAGATATTCTTCTGGGCTCGACCGCATTCCAAGTACGCGACGGCCACCAATGATGGTATTGGCAAACCTGTAAACTGGGATTGGGTAAGCACCGGCTGCGAGCGGGGATCGTGGAAAATTCTGCGCACGTCCAACTGACCGCGGTGGGACTTGATCTTTGGTTTTAGACTGACGATCTCCTCTGGGTCGTTCTCTTCTCCACCGGTTCGGGATCGCTCAAAGTTACGATGGGATCGTCGTCCCAGACGTACTCCGTCTCAGCCGGCGTCAATAAGTTCACTCTTCCCTTGGCTCAAGCATCCAGTGTCACTACTATCTTGACTCGCAATGGTGCTCAAGTTTTCAACTTCCAGAGCGACGCTGTCACCTACACCAGTGGTAATCCTTCTAAGTACAATTGGAACTACGCTGCCGCCGCTGGGCCATAAAGTGCAAGTCGTTTATCCTTTCACGATCTCTTACAATCGTTTTTTTGTCTTCTTGGGGTTGTCGTTTGTTTGCCTTCGTAGATTAACTTAACCTTCGCGACTGTCCGCGAAGGTGCTCTTGTAATCATTCTTGGGATGTGGGTTTGTACTAGCTTTGTTGTTATACCTTGTCCTTCGTCGTTTTGTTGTCGCAGTCCATTCGTAGCAATCAGTAGGACGTGACGGAGTAATCGAACGAACTGCCGATATTTTGAGACCGCCGAACTTGCTTCCGATCCATCAATCATCAAGCGTCCCGTCACCCAGCCGAGCTCAACAGCCTCGGGACTCAATAATTGTCTCTTGATTTGAGATCCTCGGGTACGCTTTAATGAGGACTCTCGAATCGCAGCTGAACGATCTCAATACATTTCAATTCAGTAGACCCTCGACGAGTATATTGCCCACGGGATTGATTCTGTCTCAAATGTTCCCCCTTGAGTGCATGGATTCTCTTTTCTCGTGACCGACGCTGATCCGGTATGGCATCACGAGTGTCCAACGAGGTTTACTCCCGAGATGCTCGGTTGAACCGGATATTCGGTGTGTGCGGCGTCCCGGTCTCGGCGAGCAAACCGATAGGTGGAAGATATTTCCTTGGCCCCCGATGACCGACCATCCACCCCGGCCCCGATATCTTTAGGAACTTCGGTATGCTTTGGTACTGGGAGCGTTTCCTGTTGGTGGATGGTTTGCAGGCTCTCAAGTCCTGTCAGACTCGAGACTTGAGTATCAAGCAGACCTCCCAACCACAAAATGCTTCATTTCGTTCACCGTCAGCTAGGATGGATGAGCTTATTCAGAGAGATTATCAAAGATACTCAAAGCAGCAGACAAGCTAGGCATATCATTGTTTATTATATACTATAATTTTGAGCATGGGCCAACCCTGCTCTGCCACTGCCCGCCCTACTCGTTTCCCACTTCCCCGCATACATAACTCCGGTCTGCTGGCTGACCAATAAGATCTCCTCCCTTTTATCCCTCACCGCTGGCCGAAAGAAGCTTCACCAGAGCAAGTTGGATTCACCAGCGAGCGGCGCCCCCCGAGATGTATCCAGGATTACTGTTTTTGGACTTGAAATTCATATTCCTTTCCCGACAAAGATCCAAATAGTGCGCCATGGTGGCTATAAAAGCCACGCTATAATGCTGGATTTTTGGAAATCAGCGCAAACTGCAGCTACACAAGCATTCGCTAGGTCTTCCATCCCGAAATCGCAATGCCTATCAACTCACAGATCATCAGCTCTCTCGTCTTTGTTGTGGGTCTAGCCCACGTTGGATCCTGCGCCGTTGGTTTGTGGGGCCAATGCGGGGGCAACTCCTACAGCGGGGACACCGCGTGCCAGAGCGGGTCCAAGTGCGTTTTTTTGAACGGTACGTGTTTTCGGCGTCTCCGCACACCGGATGAGGCTGAGAAGGCGTATATAGAGTGGTACAGCCAGTGCCAGCCCTCTTCTGATGGATCTTCTGACGGAGTCGCGCTCTGGGGCCAATGCGGCGGAGTAGAATACCACGGAGCCACCAACTGCGCTTCAGGGACTACATGCTCCTACATCAACGGTAAGCATTCGCTGTTTCAGCTTGAATATGGCAGCTTCTTTAACTGACACGATATGGTGCGTAGATTGGTACTGGTAGTGCCAGCCCAACGGCTCCGCGACGACGACGACGACGACAACGACAGCGACAACGACGACGACGACGACGACAACGACCTCCTCCACGACCACTTCGTGCGTCACTAAAGCCTCATCTATTCTCCTTCTCTAACTCCGGTTCCTTGTCAAATTATAGGAAGACATCGACTACAACTAGCACTACCACCACTACAAGCAACGGCCCGGACCCGACCGGCTGCAGCGGGTGAGCCCATTCTTTAAACCTCTCGCTAGCCGGGCTCAGACCTGACTCTCTTGGCTAGCTTCGTACGTACATCTGGCCAGAAGTTCACCCTCGACGGAAGCACCTTCACCGTTGTCGGGACCAACGCGTACTGGCTTGCTCAGAAGACGCCCACCCAAGCTGACCTTGACAAGGCTTTCGCCGACATTGCCGCGACTGGAGCTACTACCGTGCGTACTTGGTAAGCGCGTTTCTTGATCCTCGAGTCTGCTGCTATTCTCAACACACGTTCCTACAGGGGATTCAATGAAGTGACCAGCCCTAGTGGAACGTACTACCAAATCTGGTCCGGCTCCACCCCCACGATCAACTATGGCGCCGACGGTCTCCAAAAGTTCGATCAGGTCATTGCTTCGGCCAAAGCGTGCGTATCATACTTTCACCACTCACTGCGCGAGATCGCCGAACTGAGAAATTCGTGGCAGTCACGGCCTCAAGCTCATCGTCGCCCTCACCAACAACTGGCAGGACTATGGAGGATCTGACGTTTACGTCAAGCAGATCGCCAACTCGGATAACCACGATCTCTTCTATACCAACTCAAACGTCATCCAAGCTTTCAAGAACTACATCGGCGTCTGGATCAACAGGTACAAGAACGAGCCCACAATCCTCGCTTGGTAGGATGCATTTGATTCCTCCTACCAGTCAACGCTTCTGACATCTAATCGCCCGGCAATCTCGCGTACAGGGAACTTGGCAACGAGCCTCGCTGCCACGGTACCACCGGTAAGAGAAAAAAGCTGCAGGAGTTGAGAGAGAGATAGCTCACCGGCCATCCAGGCACCTGGACCGGAACCTGCACCACTTCGACCATCACCCAATGGGTTCAAGTGTGTCGATTAAATACCGAAGTTGCACAGCCGGCTAATTAACACCTCTTAGAACATCGGTTCATACATCAAGGGTCTCGATTCCTGCCATCTCGGTAAGTCGCGAATTGACCGTAAAGAGTCTAGCAAATGTTCGACTGACTCCGAACTGAACAGTCAGCATCGGTGATGAGGGAATGGGCTTGAACGGCGATGGAACTTATCCTTACACGTAGGTTGATTGAAATTTAATGAATCGCAAATCTGCTAACCGCCCGGATACGATATTTCCAGAGCCTACGAGGGTCTCGATTTCCCCACGAACCTGGCTATCTCCTCGATCGACTTCGGCACTGTCCATCTTTACCCTACCCAATGTACGCTCTCTTTCCAATTTCTCGCCATATACGAGCGCAGCTGATCTGCCTACAACGCCTGCTAGGGGGTATTTCCAACGATCCCGTGGGATGGGGTTCTCAATGGATTATCAACCA
>WSTY01001122.1:0-12162 GCA_019633465.1 Tulasnella sp. 417
CGCGAGACCAAAAAGAGCGTCGGCTCTTCCGTTTCTGTCGCCGATCTCCGTCCAAATTTGCAGGCACTCCGAGTACAATGTGACGGCCTCCCTGTATTCGCCTCGAATCCGATGCAACTGCGCGAGACGATCAAGAGCGTCGGCTCTTCCGTTTCTGTCGCCGATCTCCGCCGAAATTTGCAGGCACTCCGAGAGCAATCTGACGGCCTCGCTGTATTCGTTTCGAATCACATGCACGTCCGCGAGACTCGAAAGAGCGTTGGCTCTCCCCTGTTTGTTGCCCATGTTGGTGTGGAGATCCAAAGCCTTGGCGTAGTGTTCTGACGCGTTAGGGTAGTCATTTTGCCATCCATACATATCTCCCAGCTTCATCCAAAGCTCCGGAGACTGAACCGCCAGGTCCGTCGTGTCTGCCGCGCCAGCTCGTCTCGGACTGATCATTGGCTGTACCAAAACCAGGTCAGTTGCCTGCGATCCACCTCAAACCAGCATCACTCACCATCCAATTCATCTCCATGAGGCAGTCCTCAGCTGTCGGTCGCTTGGCGGGATCGAGGTTCCAGCACTTAGCCAGGAGCGAAGAAAGTTGCTGTATCAACAACATCCGGGCGTCGTTGGAGATGGACGGCAGATCTCCTTTAATCACCCTCGCCACCACCATGCCGTCACCGACATTTTCAAACGGAATCGAGCCGGTCATGACCTACGCCGGTGCCGCATTGTCAGTGTCGAACGGTGGTATTCTCGGGATTTGGATCTGACCTCGACGCCCAGCCAGCCCAATGCCCATATGTCGCTCGAACGCTCCGGCTTCTCCCCATTTAGAAGCTCAGGAGCAGCCCACCGGAGGGTATATTTATCTCCCGTCCAGGTCATACTGTTTGTTGATGGGCAGAATTCGACGTTCAACGTCAATCCGTCGAGTGGTGTTTTCCTCGTTCGTTCGATCTCGAGATCTTCGGGGCTGAGCCGACGAGCGGAACCAAAGTCGGTGATTACCGCGTGGCAATCTGAGCTAACCAGTACATTGATCTGTAGTGCAAAGAAGCATGTTTGCGGAACCTTCTTCGCAAATTCTGCAGATACTTACAGCTTTCAGGTCCCCATGGCAGATCGGTGGCTCCCCGCTATGAAGATACTCCACTCCTTCGACCACGTCGTTTATCTAGAGCATCCATCGTCAGAAAATTGTCCAGGAAAAAGGGGTCCAACGTACCAGCGAAATTCGTTCAGGAACCGTCCAATCAGCCGAAGCAACAAAATCTCTCAAGCTCCCGTTGTCTTCCCATGGAAATACCAGCCAGACGATATTGTTAGCCACATCTTCAACGAACCCGCGGAGCTCAATGATGTTTGGATGGTCCAGGTCGACCAAGAAGCCCGTTTCCCTGAGGGTCAACTGAGGAAAAGTAAGTGGTTTAGGCCTACGCGATGGTAGTGGACCCTGCTTACCCTCACTACCTCTGCTATATTCCCTGAGATCTTCATCTTTTTTACAGCGACGGCCTCGTACTTTGGGTTCGAAGAGCCGCTCTCCGATTCGTCCAGAGCCGCGGAGGGACCGAGTCCCTCAGGTCCCCGAGGTTTCATCGCAAGATCCATAGCCTCATTCCCCTGTTTCATCCGGAAAGTAGGTCCTTGATTTCCTCCCTCTTCATTCTGGCTGTCGCTATCGTCACCTGACGTTGCGACCCAAATGGTAGATTCGCCCGTCCGACCGTTAGCGCGACTGTCTTCCTCCTCGGTATCATCGGACGTACCCGTCACATCTTCATTATCAATCAACAGGGCACGTGAGACCGTGGCGTTGCCTCCATTGAAGTTCGGAGCGTCCTTGGGAAACTTGATTGACGAGGGAGAGATTCGCCAGTCAGCAAGCGCGTCGAGTTTCTCCCTCTATGGAAGAGATTGTTAGTGCATTATCAAGATTTATAGCTATGGTTCGGTAAAAGTCGTACCAGCTTGGCGCTGAGCTCTACTCCAGGGGAGGAGGCGGCGTTGAGCTCTACTCTGGGGGAGGAGTCGGTGTTGAGCTGTACTCCGGGGGAAGCGTCGGCGTTGAGCTGTACTTCGAAGGAAGAGTCAATGTTGAGTTCTACTCTGGGGGGGGAGTCGGCGTTGAGCTGTACTCTGGGGGAGGAGTCGGTGTTGAGCTGTACTCTGGAGGAGGAGTCGGCGTTGCCGGACATTCGCAAGCTCTGGGAGCGAGTAGGGCGGCTGCTGTGGTTTCCCATCGAGTTGTTCGGTCACAAGGAGATGTGCAATTATAACTGGTCGAGTTCGTGTATCGCTCTGGTAGAGTCGCTCGAGATGAAGAGAGTCAAGGGGTTCGTGGTGACTGGATTGAGTGGCGGTGGGGTGCTTAAATGCAGGGACGGGCGGTGCTCGCCGTGACTTGCACACCCCCTACTGACACGAGGACACGCCACCAGGCGGTTTTTCGACCTCATGGTGTGGAACGTTGCATCTGTAGAAGCCCCGTCTTCGGATTCATTACTGTATCGTTACGCAAAGTTCCCAGAACCGGGCATTTGGGTGAATGCGTGTTGTGCGATGCGTCATTCAGTTTACGTCTGTATAGAATTTAAGCGCCCTGGACCACCGTTGGCCCCTGTCAGCCACTGCTCATAGAATCCTCGGCGCTAGTTTCCCATATTCCGCATCGAGGGAGTGTTTACCAAACATGTCGGATCGGTTGTAGTAATGCACTCTCGTCATCCTTCTTCTATCTCGACCGGCGGCAAGTCTTTCGTCTCTCACTTTGGATTCTAGCTCCCATTCCCTCACTGCCTTCCCTTCACTTTACATGCCACCTTGACGCAATATATATGTCATTATTGAATGTGCTCCTGGTGCTCTTTCTCTGTCCATTCCATTTCTTTGGTTCGTTCTTCCGCACCCCGTCACTCTGCTCGTTCCTCAAGTCCGGTTTACGCAAACTCTTGGTCGGCCTCGAATCCTCGTTTTACTAATATAAAGTTCAGACCCATATCTCGGTGCCTCAGGACTCTCTTATCCCACCTCATTCTCGCCTGTCTCAGCTTTTAGGCGTGGTTACAGTCAGAACAGGGAATGACATTTGAGGCAAAGTTTCCGCGAACAAATTTAAATGCGAACTACCTTTACCGTAACTGCGAGAACGGGCAACATGGCCTGCTTTTCAAGCCTACGCTAGACGAGCCAGATGCGCGGAAACAAAGGGAGTGGGGTAGGAAGATCATCCACCGCTCAAGCTCATTTCATCGACTCCACATTACGTTCGGGATCTCCATCTCCACCATCAAGGTTCCTAGTTCCACTACACTCGACGGGAACGCTCAGGTCGTTCGTGTGGACCCTCCATCCCTGTGTAGTTCTACCCTTGATCTTGACAGAACGGCCACAGTCCACGACGAGCGAATCCGACCAGGAGGGTGAATGAATTCTTACCCCCGATCAAACGCTCGTCGGCCTGGATGATCACATCATGAACCGTAATGAAGGAACGGCGGCCAGGTCGAAGCTCATGATGTCGAGGGCGGATTGCACAATGAGAAAGGTGCTGATGGGAGCGTTCTTGCCTTGCAGCGGTGGGAGGTACAAGTCGATGGGGTAGTCGCAGATACCCTGAGTGGACGGTAGCATGCAGGCGGCCGAGCGACGGCAAAGACAACGACACGCTACCCGAGACGCTACGTTCATTTTCCTCGTGCTTTTGCTTTCGTAAGGCTCCGGGTAGGTGGCATTCTGTCCAGGATCCGGGTAGGATGTCGATGTAAGATAGATGTGCGTCGAAATCGAACTCTTCCACGGCCCGTTGCGAACACGACTGCCCGCCCGTGCCCATGACGCCTCGATATCCACAACACCATCACCATCACCACCTGAACCCTCGTGCATTGGACGGCCATCTCTCTCGCCCTCGCCTACTCTCAACGCACGACATGGCTCCGGGACACGCCGCACCGCGGACCATTGCAAATCCAAATGCTCGCCTGTACCTATGTGGACGACCTCGACATCTAGACGGGTTATCCGCGACGCCATAATGATCAGCACGCAAACCCTCTCTATTGGATGACCGTCTCTATTGCTCTCTCGACTTTCTCAGTTCCTTGACACAGGCAGATCCACGGCAACACGCCATCCCCGTCCACTCCACCCCTGCTCCTCTCAACACCCGGCGCCACCCATTTAGCGAGCGTGTTGGTGACCCAACGTCCGCGCTGCCCTATACCAAATAGCGCATTGAGCACCGTCTCAAGCACCCAAAAGACTCTTGGCGCCCGGTTCACGCAGAATGACGCTCGTCGGGATGCGTCCCACCCAGGCGTCGACGCAATGCAGTTCACAAGCAATGCCGCAGTAGAGATCGTGGATACGACATCTCTCTCAACATCTTGAATGGAACGAGGAACTCATTTCCTACGGCGATTCGGTACGTCGGGACGCGCGAAGTCGCGGAAATTGGGGTTATTTTCACTGAGAAGATACTTACTTCTTCCTTTGGCTGCAGTTGCCTTGCTGTACCCCCCGAGCCAAATCTTACCGGCAACCGCGTCCGATTTCGACCACTTTGAACCCTCCCCTGTTCCTTTTTGGAATTCTGCGATCCGACCTAGTCTTACCTCGGCAACTAATGAAGTCGTTTCCACAACAATCAATCAAAAAAAGACCCCTCCACAATAGGGCGGTTCAAGATGAGAAAAATGACGCGAAAACGCGGCCAAAACGAACGCAAAAACGACCGCGGGAACCTCCATTTTCGCGTCATTTTCACTTTGTTTTTGCACTGACGCATGAAACCCCTCATTTCTCTTTTGCGAAAACACTTCCCGACATGAGTAGACACTCCTTATGTAATGCCCCGAAACCCTGTTCGTTTTCTGTAGAGGGACCAAATTATCCATCCCTCGAACTTTTTTTGGCTGGTGGCTGTAATACGGTATGCGAGAGAAAGGTATGTGGCTATAATCGCACAAAGAAAATGATTGTAGAAAATAACGGAAAGCCATGCGAGAGGCGATGTGGGCTTGCTGCGGTCATAGAAAATGAAAGGGATGATGTGTCATCCGCTCGTATGTCCGAGTTTCGTCCGGTTTTCGCGGCGTTTTTGTTTTGCAAAAACGCGTTTTGGCGTCTGGGTCCCGAAACGCATTTTTGCAAAAACGCGTTTTGGCGTCTGGGTCCCGAAACGCATTTTTGCAAAAACGCCGTTTTTGCGCCGTTTTCGCCACCGTTTCCGCCACCGTTTTCCCCGCGTTTTCGCGTCATTTTCCTCATCTTGAACCGCCCTAATGGGTCGAATCGACGAATCAGTTTTCCACGCGAAAACCCATAAAGTACGAAAGGCCCCCGGGACAAGTTGCCTCAGGAAACGCGACAAATACGGGGCGAATGTTGGCCGGGTTTGTGAGCGGGGTGTATCCGGAAGCAATGATCGTTATCCTTTCATCTCAGCTCTCGTGCCTTCAGGCGGCCTCGTTGTTTTGGGCCTGACTCGACATTCTGGACGATTACCCATCCCACTGGGATGCTGCACGCTGCAAATTCGGAATGATTCTCTCGACCATTTCCTTTGGAAAGAAGATACGACCTACGAAGGGGATACCTTGCTCCTGGAATTGATTTTGGTGACTTCCTCGGGCCCATCCCCACTCCATCCACCAATCTATTTTCCCTCGATCCGACACGCCTTGGTCAGCCTATGTTCGACCGCCTGGGAGAGATCGAGTTGCGACCGAGCTTCGAGTTGATGCATTGATTCGTTGAAGAACAGGGAGCTGACGAAGGACGGTCTGCTGGATTCCGCCGTTGTGGTGGTCTCCTCACCCCATGAGGAGGACAACTTCATTTGGCAAGATTTTTCGCGACATTCAGACGGCGTTCAGCAACTATCAGTCAGCGTCGGCTTTGGAGTGGAGTGGAGGTTACGCCGTCGAGTTCAAACACATCCCGAGCAGCACCGCCGCGTCGGTCAACGCCACTCATTTACGACCTCCAGACCATGCCGCGCAAATTTCCCGACCCGCTCAGTACGGGAGATGAAGACGACGACGCGGGCTCGATATCTCCTCTTAAACTCGCTCGGAAATTATCCCATTTAACTCGACGCTGGTCGGAAAAATCGACGATGACATTGTAGTCGGAAGGTCAAGGCGATTTCCTCCCCCAACTCGGATATGTCTGCCCTCCAGAAAAGTGCCCCGGGGCTTTCCGCTCTCCCTTTCACTCGGTTTTCTCGGGTCGAGAAGAGGATATGGAGACATGTTGGATGGGGACAAAAGCGCAGCGATTCGGGAGAGTGTCGAGAAGTATTTGGGACGGGGAGATTTGGATGCTGTCAAAATCCCTAGGGATCCTCCGAAAAGGAGCGGAGACTATATCATCAACGCTCAGAGCTTGGAAGGTCCGCTGGATTGGGGCTCTTCACCGCTCCCCGACCGTCGGTCCGGCACCTCGACCTGACCGCGTTCAACGATGGGGACCCTTCCTTCTTCGCTTCGGCTTTCAAGGCCTTCCAGTATCTCACTCATCTTCGAATCGCATCTTCAAACCTGTCGGAAGCCCATCTCCTTCGCTCTGGCCGTGACGTCATCACAGCCCGGCAGCTTCCAGACAGCAAACGTGCCCGAAGCTCAAGCACCTCACCATTGACAACGAGTTCAACAACATCACAGACGTGATTCTACAGATAGTGCTTCGTCGTCAGACTTTGGAATTCCCGTTGGAGTCGGTCACTCTTCGGGGGCGTGCCGGCGGATCACGGCCTCCGCCCTGAATTCTTGAGAATGAGATATGGTTGTCAAAGATCGAAATCGCCGAATTTGATCAAGAGGTGGATGTGTATGGGGATTCAGATGATGGTAGGGAGAGCGAGTCGAGTTCGGAGGGAGATTGGGCTTCGGAGGTGAGGAAGTAATAAGCGCGAAGGTAGGAGGTACCATCAACGGTCGCTGGCAGCTGGTTATCTCATTCCGTACACAGAAGTATGACTCAATAGGTCGTTCTCCCCCCTGATTTGGATTAGCATAGTGAGGAGTGAAGGGGGACGGTTTTGGCACGCGGATCGCGGGGTTCGGTAGCCAAAGATGGTAAGTCATCCAAGTTCCCTTTCACAAGATTTGCGTACCCAGGGTGTTTCATCAACCCACGAAAATTTTCCTGACGCTTTTGTCTCTTGCTGTCTCTCCGCGTGTCAGTGCCTCGATCAATGGCCTCGACGCCAACCTGGGCGTCCAGTGCCGATCACTGTGTTCATGCCAAACCGCTTCGTCATCGCCTGGGTCTGTCTGGCATTGAGGAACCGAACTTTGTATTGTAAAAAAATCGAGGACTTTTGACATATAAGACTAATATGATAAAAGGAAAAGTAGTCAATATGGGAGTCCATTCACCACCAGCCTTTACGCAGTGAGAGTTCAGTTTAAGGAGGGCCCGAAAACGCCGCGAGCCAGAAGTCTGGACAACGTACTCAGAGTTATATTTTGTTTATGTCGGTTCAGCGGCGCCACAGGCCAGCCGTGAACCAAACATCCCCTGAAGATCGCTGCCGGTCCCTGGACGCTCGGTTTTGCCCCATGTTCCCCGGATCTCTTGGTGCTGCTATCATTCCATGCCCAATCTCAATATGGATGAATTTAGAATGGCGCCCCTCCCGAACCGCATGGTCGGACAATGTAAGGGACGAAAAACCCTGAGAGGCCCCTGTTTTACGTCGAAATTCGAGTCTGAACCGAACCGCAAGATCCACCCCCCCATTGATCATCAATTGAGCCCCCGAATCGTTTTCTCTCCCAGGATACATTCCTCGAATCAGCTAATGGCCGAACCAGTCGCGTTGCCCCAGCATGTCCTAGACACTCGATACCTCCAAGAACTAAGCGCGAGGATCCTGGCATCGAAATATGGACCAAGTCCAAGTGATGAGGGTGAAGAAGAGGAAGAAACGATGGTTGAGAAGTTGGCATACGACCTCGAAGATGCTGCTGCAGGTCGCTGGTGTCATTGCGACCCTGACGAACGCTGGGAGGAGGGATGTGACGAAGACTCCGACAAAGAGGATGGATGGTTCTGCTCATACCGAGGCATCGAGGACGAGTACAAGTAATGTTCAGAGCCTATGTTGCCTTTAGAGAACTTAGAGCTGAGTACCGCGTTCCCTTTTATTCAGAATGCATGCCGTGCTGGAGCACGCTCGATCGGACATCGAGGCAGACCCGACCGAGGTCTCGGAGGCTATCTACAAAGAAATTGCAGAACGGTGCGAGACTGCATTGACGCCAGGGAACTAAAAATCTTATTTCCTGTGACTTTTCTTTGATAGATGCAACCTCGAGCATACCAAGGTTCTAGAAGCCCAAGCACGGAAACAAGCACGTTCCAACCAACAGATCCAAGCCTCTCCCCCTCTTCCCTGCGTATTCCCTCCATTCTCCTTACAACAATTGCCCCCAGAGATCCTCACTGAAATCGCCTTACTCGCTCAGGCCTCCGATCCGTACGCCCATATCAACCTATCCCACGTGGACGCTTTTCTACGCACATTTGTCAATACGACGCGGCTATTGTGGTCTCGAATCGATTTTCTGTACCCATTGCACGTGGTGCATCGGTTTCTGGAACGCTCCGTGGACGTTCTGCTTACAGTGACGGCACTCCCTCCTCTCCATGTTGGCTCCTACCAACCTCCCGAGCTGAAGCCCCTCAAGGAGCATGAGCGCCACAAACTGGAGGAATTCATGCGCGCTCTACGGCCCCATCGCCACCGCATCCATTCTCTCCGCCTGCGGTGCCACGACCTCATGTTCGAAGTCTCGGGAGAAAACGAGGGACCAACGCCTGCGCACGATTTGCTCTGGGATGGGTCTATGGTCGCATTGGAGCTGCTCGATTTGGAGCTCGGGAGTTGGACGTGGGACGACATCACGCCCGTTCCGTCAAGCTATCCTCTCAAAGAACTTCATGTCCACGGATCCTGGACGGACCAGTTTCTCCCGCTCTTTTCAACGAGGCTCAAGTCCCTCGTCATCACCGACGAACGTGCGCCCTTCTCCAAGATCTTCGACGCGCTTCAAGCGGCTCCACAACTCATGTCGCTGACCTTTCGCGACATGTCGCTCATGGGGATTGCCGAGAGGAAGGGATCTGCGTTGGACTTGGATCATTTAGAGTCGTTGAAGCTCATTAGGGTCCTCGGCAGCGCGGCCGAAGCGGTGCTCAACTGCATCGTCGCGCCCAACTTGACCTCGCTCGCTCTACAATTGGTCGACACCCTCCACTCGGTCAAGGAGCTCAAGGACATCAACCAACGCCAACTCTTCCCCGTTCCCCGACCGGCGGTTCGGCATCTCGACCTGATCACGTGCGAAGGAGATTATTCCTTCTTCGATTCGATCCTCTGGACCTTCCCGCATCTCACCCATCTTCGCATCGCGTCTTCGAATCTTTCCGACAATCATCTCCTTCTTCTGGCCCAGCCGTCTGACTCTAGTACGAGCGGAGACGATTTCGAGCTCGGGTGCCCGAACCTCAAACACCTCACCATCGACAACGAGTTCCGCGCTATCACGGAAGTGATTAAAAAGTTCGTGCATCTTCGTCGCGCTTTGGGATCTCCATTGGAGTCGCTCACGCTCCGGGGTATATCAGTAGATCGCAGCGTCTTGGAGGGATTGACGGCGCTCGACGAAATCGTTCCCCAGGTCGAAATCGCAGAATTTGATCAAGATCTAGATGTGTATGAAGATTCAGATGATGGTAGCATAAGCGAGACGAGCTCGGAAGGAGATTGGGCTTCTGGGGATGAAGAAATAGTAACGACGTCCCGGACAGTAGGAGGAACCGTCCACCTTTTCTAGCAGCTGGTTCTGTTATTCTGAGCACAAGATTACATGCCTCACGAGTGCATTACCTCGCTTAATTCAGATGCGCAGAGCGAGAAGTGAAGGGGGGACCCTTGTAGTACGCGAAGCGCGGGGTTTGGTGCCCCCAAGATCGTAAATCGTCCAAGTTCCCTTTCACCAGACTAGGCCAACGGCTATTTTGTCATCGAATTTGAGCCCGGCCATTAGAAAGGAATTTGAACAGTTTTGGAAGAAGACCAATGCATGTGAGAGGGGACGTGGCCGACAATCCGGAGTTTGGGCCCCAGCGTTTGGTTGTTTTCGGGGCAGCGACGCCACAAGTCCGGTTGTGTACCAAACATACCCTGAAGATCGTTGCCGTATTCACCCATTGGACATTTGTTTTTACACCATTTTCTTGATCTCTTTGTGCTACTATATCATTCAAAGCACAATCACAATATATATGGATGTTTCATAGCTGACGTTGCCCCTCCCGAACTGCAGGAGACTGCGGGAGGTCCATGTTAGGGGCAACGGACCCTGAGAGGCCCTGATTTTTACGTCGAAATTCGAGTTTGAACTGAACCGCAAAATCCACCCCCCCCCTCCCCCAATTGCTCATCAATTTCGCCCGGAATCGTTTCCTCCTCGCCAGAATACATCCCTCCAATCAACCAATGGCCGAACCAGTTGCGTTGCCCCGGCACGTCCTAGACACCCGATACCTCCGAGAACTAAGCGACAGGATCCTGCCACCGGAATATCGACCAAGTCTAGGTGATGAGGATGAAGAGGGAGAGACGACGGTTGAAAAGGTGGCATACGACCTCGGAGATACCGCCGCAAGTCGTTGGTGTGATTGCGATCCTGAAGAACGCTGGCTCGAGGAGGGATTTTACGAAGACTCCGACAAAGAGGATGGATGGTTCTGCTCATATCGGGGCATCGAGGAGGAGTACAAGTAAATCTCAAACTATCCGTCAGTCTTAGAAGATTATGACTTATTACGGCGCGCCTTGTCATTCAGAATGCATGCCGTGCTGGAACAGGCTCGATTGGATATAGAGGGAGACCCGACTGAGTTTCCGGAGGCTATCTACAAAGAGATTTTAGAACGGTACGTGACGGCATTGACGCCATGGCACCGAAAATCTCATTTACTGTGACCTTTCTTTGACAGATGTAACCTCGAGCATACCAAGGCTTTAGAAGCCCAAGCACGGAAACACGCACGTTCCAACCAACAGATCCAAGCCTCTCCCCCTCTTCCCTGCGTATTCACTCCATTCTCCTTACAACAATTGCCCCCAGAGATCCTCACTGAAATCGCCTTACTCGCCCAGGCCTCCGATCCGCACGCCCATATCAACTTATCCCACGTGGACACATCACTACGAGCATTTGCCAACTCGACGCCGCTGTTGTGGTCTCGAGTCGACCTCCTATACCCATTGCACATGGTGCATCGATATCTAGAACGCTCCGCGGCCGTTCTGCTTAGAGTGACGGCACTACCTCCTCTCCATGTTGGCTCTTACCAACCTCCCGAGCTAGAGCCCCTCAAGGAGCATGAACGCCACAAACTGGAGGAATTTATGCGTGCTCTACGGCCACATCGCCACCGCATCCATTCCCTCCGCCTGCGCTGCCACGACCTCATGTTCGAAGTCTCGGGAGAGAACGAGGAACCAACGCCCGCTCACGATTTCCTGTGGGATGGGTCTATGGTCGCATTGGAGCTACTCGATTTGGAACTCGGCATTTGGACGTGGGACGATACCAAGCCGCTTCCATCAAACTACGCCATCAAAGAACTTCATCTCCACAGATCCTGGACGAACCAGTGTCTCCCACTCTTTTCGTCGAGTCTAAGGTCCCTCGTCATCACCGACGATCGCGCGCCCTTCTCCAAGATCTTCGACGCGCTTCAAGCGGCTCCACTGCTCATATCGTTGACCTTTCGCGATATGTTGTTCACCGAGATTGCGGAGAAGAAGGCATCCATGTTGGACTTGGACCACTTGGAATCTTTAGAGCTCGTTAGGATCCTCGCTGGCGCGGCCGAGGCTTTGCTAAGCTGCATCGTCGCGCCCAACTTGACCTCGCTCGCCTTGCAGTTTGTCGACACCCTCCACTTGGTCAAGGAACTCAGGGACATCAACCAACGCCAACTCTTCCCCTTTCCTCGACCGTCGGTTCTGCATCTCGACCTGACCTGCAAAGGAAGCCGTTCTTTCTACGATTCGGTCTTCCGGACCTTTCCGTATCTCACCCACCTTCGAATCGCGTCTTCCTATTTTTCGCACAATTATCTCCTTCTTCTGCCTGCGGAGTC
>WSTY01001123.1:0-12160 GCA_019633465.1 Tulasnella sp. 417
TCGAGTAAAATACTTGTTCGCGACTGGATTGGCTTAGTGACGCCTTCGCTCCACTCCACGACCCACGACTTTGAATCTTGCTCAAATAATACCACTTTATCTACGCAAAGAATGAAATACTGGCTATTTTATCCGCTAATTATTTGACTGGGTATGAGAATCATCCGAAACTGCGTAGAGAAGAGAATTCAATTGACCGGTGTTGCTTGGGGGCACCGGGAGACGGGCAATAGTTCCACCGAAGCTTCGGACATGTCGAGGGCCGTTTGGCCGGTACCAACGACCCGGAGGACGGTTTCGGACACGGTCTTGGACCGGTTCTGGACAGGGGTCTGCTTACGTGCTCTATAAGAGATAGAGCTTACCAATCCTACAGTGATGGTATTCGATAAATTATAGAAGAATATAACACCGGGGGCAATATACACCTATCGCCTCTTGAAAATGAACATATACTGTTCTTCTATATTCCGTTCAGCAACGCATGCGCGGGAACTCGCGCCTGAACCAAATAGGTAGAGAGGCCCGTACTTTCTCTTGGCCGGTCCTGAATAGGTCAATCTCCAGCCTGGTGGTCCAACACCGGTCTTGGACGCGTCCGAACTCATTCAGTCCGGGATCACTCGGTATTGCCCCTCCCCCCCGCCTTACGGGGCAGAACTCGCAAACAATTGATCTCCTTACGCAGGGTCCCTCCACCCCACCAAGGCAGTAGCTCGGGGGGCTCGTCCAGAAAATTTAAAGAAGTTGGGTGTGCCCAGTGGCGGAATGGCACAATTGTGAACCTCTATTGCACCTGGGGGGTTAGTGATTGATGGCGGTTGGCCGACAGTGTTCGTGCCGAGCAGCGCAACGTGACTGTCCAAAACTGGAAGAACCTCCGTTTTGGTGGCTGAGAAGGCACTCCCGAAGGCCTCTTTCGAGAGCGCCAGACCCTTAATAAAAGCAAATCTCCACTTCCCACGGAGGTGGCGTCACTGAATGTACCTTCCGGCTCCCTCCTCCTTCTCACTCCGCAACGTCACGCTATGGAATTTCCACGTGCAAACGAGGCTTTATATTGGAGAGTGATCGTCGGATAGAATAGGCGGAAATCCGGTCGGCCGACAACACGCGACTAATCATAAACAATAAACAAATATGGGAGGTACGCAGTTTGAAAACACATAAACAGCCCCGGTTTCTTCTCAACCTTTCTCATACTGCCACAACTACCCGCCCCCTTTACAATGCATTGCTCGAACTCAAGATTCGAGCTCAACGACCTCAAGACACCACCTACCAAAACCGAAAAGAGACCTTCGATCTCCAAGACCCTCTCCGAATTCGATCTGGTTGCGCGCCTCCAAGCTGTGATCAAGCAGTAAGTCGATCACCTGACCCAAGTCCGAAATGGTTTTTTTTTTTGACCGATTCGCCGCCCAGTCTTTCAGACACTCGTCACGCAGAACCAAGCTGCGTGATTCCCGGACGGAAGAAGATCAAGCCAGGCAGTCGTCACGAAGCCCAGCGTATCGTATCAAGCCAAGCACTGCGACGCGACGCGAAACTCGTCTCGAAGATTCAGATTGCACCGACGACGACCAAAGTCCTCTCCTCCTTCACCGCTCAAGAAGACCTTTCTTCTAGCCAGGACGACTTCCCCCCAACCAATATCCTGCGTGGTAGCTCGAAGTCTACGGCGGACGAGTTCGTTGTTATCTCTCGGTGGATTCGCTGCGATGGACACGCGTCTGATCACGGCGTGGAGTGTCATGGCGTCGCACGGGGCCTCCCAGTCGGTCAGTAGTATGGCGCAGTTCTAACACTTGCGGTGATGACTCAGGATTGGTACCCCTTTTATAGGTCTCGCCCATTGCGTGATTGTCCTTATGTCCATCGGCGGCCCGCTGGTTCGTCAAGACACCGAGAGCGATGGGTCAAGCCACCAACACGCGTCCGTATCCTCCAACGACGCGTCGGCTTCGGGCTCTCAAGAAGACGATGCTTCCAGCTCTTCGGGAGACTCGATTGACTGTGGTTACCTTCAGTCGATGGAGGATAGCGAGTCTCACATCATCCATTTGAGGATGCATCCTGGCGAGGGCGAATTTCAAACTTCTGCCGTCGGCTACGACAAGAAATGCGAAATTCGCGTTCAAGAGCCGCAAGTTTGTTAGTATCCCCGATTTTGAATAATTTAAACACCCTGTCATTAATCACTACCCTGATTTAGGCCGCTACCATTGCGTGATCACGCTTGAGCTCTCCACACGCGAAGATGGCTCCATCCTTCGTCAGGTGTTGGTGAGAAGGTTATCCAACGCACCAGGGGCCCAAACAACGGCAAGTGTCCAATTGGCTTCTAGCTATAGGATGTCCTTAGCTTACATCCGTCATCTCTTATAGATCAGATCAAGAGAGACTAATTCCTTCTCGAGCTGAAGCCCGTGGCGCTTCACCAAGGCGATACGATTCGCTTTGGAAACCGATCCTGGTTTCGGTATTGGAAACCTGGGGTAAGTGACAACTGTACTCGGTGAGATGGTGATTTCTAAAGTCGAATTAGCTGCCTCTAAACAGTTGGGCTACCACTCGAACCTAGCTCAGATGGAAGAGCCTTCTACAACCCAAGGGCTAAGGTCCATGGTAGGTTTTCTGCATCGAGCTGATTAGGCTGACCCCCTATCAACGCTTTTTCAACATTCTTTAGACCTCATCTTGGAGAAAGCGACGACGGACCTCCGTGCTTTCCTCCTTCGGCTCCGCCCCCAAGGCCAAGCCGATCTGACGACGATGGCCCCGGTATGGATCGACCAGCTTACCTCCGGATTAGAGGTCAGTGACGCTTCCTCATCACCACCCTGTCATGTACTGTACGATGCCTAATTACTTCCCGTGAATAGCACATGCACAGTCGGGGGATCGCACACCGCGACATCGAGACGCAAAACGTCTTGGTCTTGGTCTCTGATTGAGGGCACATCCGGATGAAGATTACGGACTTCGGTCTCGTTCGGCTGCCGACGCAGTGCGTCGTCAAGGGGGTGAGCTTTTTTCCTGGGACGTTGCGATCTTCCAACTGAGAACCAATGCCCCATTTCGCAGTGGATTGGAGGGACCCCAGGGTAGATGGCGCCACGAAGCTTTATGAGACACGACGACGACCGCGTCGTTGATTGTTATGGTGTTGGAAGACTATTATACTCTATGTATGCATCGTGCATCTTCGGGATGTTCACCTGGCTCACTCATCCCCGCGCGTTTAGGCTCATACCGCGACGATGGCCAACGGAGTCTTCAAAGCCTGGGCAATCGTGCGGATGCCCTCAGTAGTGCCCAAGCCTGTGTGTTAGAAAAGAAGCGATCTGCAAAATGACCAAGTGGGCAAGCAGTGTAAGGCGCGGATTCCGTGGCACCTCTCCGTCTGGCATTTGAGCTGTATCGATCTAACGCGTGGTATTCTTCTAACTTGGTAGGTATCCAATTTCTCCGGAACCTTCTCGTCGGACCTCCAAAAGAATGCATGACCGCCCAGCAAATGCGGTAGCATCCGTATCTCAAACCCGCATAATACGCCCGGACAGTCAGGCCGATCTCCGAACGGCGGCGTCTCTGTGGACAAAAGGGATCGTGCCGGCCATCCACGTACGTTGGGCTCTCTTCGCTGGGACCGGCTACGCTGTTCGTCCATCACCGCGCTTGATGCGGACTCAGTTTCGATCTGGTCCAACCACTGCCACACCCACATTCCTCCATCGCATTTACATCCATTGCTCGTATAGCCATGACACTCTCGTGTCTTTGGGCTCGACGGTCCTCTCGGTAAGCCAGGCCCTCATCCCCTCTCCCGGTCTCGGCCACCCGCTTGACGCCTCCCAAGTTCAAGCTCCCCCACCGGAGAGACCACGGCGCCACAGATCTCCGAACTCTCCCAGTCGGTCGGTAGCATGGCGTACTTTCTAATGTTTGCCGTAATGGCTAACGACTGGCACCCTTTTTTAGACCTCATTCATTGCGTGATTATCCTTAAGTTTGCTGGCAATGAAGATGATGGGATAGTCGGTGAATGGTCGGTGAAAGGCTGCCGTGCGTATCCTCGGCGGAAACCCTCTTAGGTATCTGATCACCGGGGCAATGAGATTATCTCTACGAGTTCTTCACACTTGGGAACACGCCCCTCGCGATAGTCCCAGCAAGACTAGTCTGACTTCGCCAAGGACTTACCCACAAGAGCTAAGCCGACGAGGCGAGAGAAGGAGCTACGAATACGAGCGATGGTTCAAGGCTCTAACTTGCTTCCGTATCACCCTCCGATGACGCGTCGGCTTCGAGTCTTCAAGAAGACAGTGGTCCCAACTCTTCGCCAAGCTCCATTGGCTGTTGTTACTTTTAGTCTGTGGAGCATGAGTCCCGGTTAAAGTATGAGGTTGGTGGAAAGCAAAATATTTGAAGGAAAAGGAATAAGCGAGTGTGATGACCGAACCGTTAGTAGTCCTGCCGAGTTTTAGACGAGAGAGTTACAAGGAGACGACAATGGAATTGATATTGACTTCTCCAAACTCAAAGAAGGTTATCGAGGACACGGCGTAAAACGGCGTATGAGATTCATGAAAAGAGCTTCCGCAAAGGATGGTGAGGAAAATTCAGCTCCTTATCGGTCGGAGAGGTCGAACACGAGAGTGACGATATTGCTTAAACAATGACCAGAAGCGCGACGAAGCTAAGCTCTTGGACGCCGAAGAGAGTTGACGCGATGACAGCACGAGCGGAGCTGTGCGCAACATGAAAAGCTATCGTATCAGCAAAGAAGTTGTTGTTGGCACTGGCATATACTCAGCTTCGCCGCATGCTGTGCCGCACTCGAAAGCTCCCGGACCGTGGGGTGGCGAGACTCGTTCGATCCCGTCTAGGCATCCCAAACCAAATATAGTCAGGGTCGTGCCAGCAAAAGCAAGTGAAGACGTGTACTCAAGCATCAAAAGTGCAGTGACAGAAAATGACTTGAACTCGGCTCCAACCGATTACGAGGAAGTATGAGGGCGTTGGCATGAGGGTCCGGAAGTAGATGTGAACTGACCAGAATGCAATGCTCACGCCGCTCCGCGAACCGTAGGCAAGGCCGCCCTCGAGAGAAGTAGCCCGTTCCGTATTCACGACCGTGGGCCTGATGGCTGTAGCCTAAGAGTTGGTGGGTCGCTTCTGCGTTGACCTTGAGTTTCGGTCGGGAAGACGATTCTGTGGCTTCGCCGCTCGCATATCGGGGCAGTGGCAGCGCAGACCGATTAGGTCTCTCGGCGGGTTTGAGAGGGGACAAATGCACAGGCACCTTTCCAGCGACGAGCACTAAACTACAGATAATTATGCCCACGAAGGACGAGAGTGAAAAATTCAACGTCGGGCAGCGGCCCGGGAGTCAACTTCTCGAGGAACGACCTGTGCGGCACCGGACAGAAGGGACGGATAAGACGGGTCGCGCTGTGGTGGGGGACCTGGACTCTTTGGCGTCAAATAGAGCAGGAATAGAAGCAACCGGGGCGGTCCATGGCGGAACGGACGCAATCGAGAGGCGCGGAAGCGGATGGAGTGCGATGGCATGAGCTAATACGTCCACGGAGCACGACGACGCCGGACTAGAACTTAGTTTCTAGGGTCGCCTTGCCGGTAGCTAAGACGACTAGAGCCGTGGGGTATGGAGGATCGATCTCTCCCGTCTGAAAGTATCCAGCCACATCAAGTCAGGGCCCAGTCAGCAAACAAGTCAAAAATCGACTTACCCAAGTGTCAAATGCGCGTAGCGGCAAACGACGACCTGAACTTGGCTACGTTGAGCCACATCAGAGTCAGGCCCGGTAACATAAGAGATATAAAGAGGATGCAGACGCACCAGGTGAACTACTAACCCCGCTTCGCGAGCCCCTGGCAAGTCCACTTCGAAGGAAGCAGGCTTGCGAGCCTCCGAACCGCCTCGTCGTTTTCCCAGCTAGGGCACGAGGTGAAACGCCTAGAAGCGGCCCACAGACACATAGGCTACAGCCATCAGACCCACGGCGGAACATGGAGCAAACTGTCAACAGCAGAGATAGCGTCAACGAGAGTCGTTCAGTGGCGTAACCGGTAAGGGATAGTCAACGACGCGCTCACGTTTCCAGCATCAACCAATAGACCCAGGAGAAAAATACACCCGTATAGGGTGGAGACCATTCTCCGTGTTGAGTGTGAGGGCACAAAGGTCGGGCACGAGGGCGACGACGATGATTGAGCAACCACCATAAGCACCACAAACCCAGGCGCTTGAACGACGAAAGAGATGGAAAAGTTTGAGGTGAGGCGATGACAGAACGTGCAGATGAGATGTGCAAAAGACGGAAATCCCATTCGGTCAGTAAAAGACTTGTTGGGTACTGGGAGATATCATACTCAGCTTCTTCACATGCAGGACCACAACCCAGAGCAACCAGACCGTAGGGTAGCGAGGATCGATTGATCCCGTCTAGACGTCCAAACCAAATACAGTCAGTGTTGCCAGCAAAGCAAGTGAAGGATGTGACGTACCCAAGCATCAAACGCGCAGTGGCAGAAGATGACTTGAACTCGGCTGCAACCGATGACGAGGAAGTTAAGTGCGTTGGTAGAAGGGTCCGAAAGAGGATTCGAACTGACCAGAATGCACTGCTAACCCCGCTCCGCGAACCGTAGGCAAGGCTGCTCTCAAGAGAAGCAGCCTTGCGAGCGGCGAAATCACGGGATCGCCTTCCCGGCCGAAGCTCAAGGTCAACGCATAAGTGGCCCACCAACTCTTAGGCTACAGCCATCAGATCCATGGTCGAGAAAAGGATGAACGGCTGCCAGTGAGGAGAGAAGTGTGAATGCCTTACGCTCGGCTGTAGAAGGACAACCGCGGTCGATGAATGGGAACGTACAGCGTCAGCCCCAGCTAAGCATCTACTAAGGAAGTTCTATCTAGAAGGACGAGAAGGAAAAATTATCCCCCGCACCCCACTCTCCGGCAGCCAGTGCTTGTTGGGGGATCAGGTTTATACGCGATAGCATATAGCCCAAAAATACGGTTCGAATCGCCAGGATGTGGACCTCTCGGGTATCTCGAGCAAGAAAGGGAGTAAAAGGGGTGATGATCGTGCGATGATACGAGCCGAAAACGAAAAGTCCGGCACGGAAAGGAAAGTCATGTCAACCGAAACATGAGAACAGAAGGTAATAAAACGGAGTGAATCGACTTAGCTTCTCGACTCGGGCACCCGCAAACCAAGAAGATCATGCCGTGGGGTGGTGGGGATCGATTGGTCCCGTCTAGGTGTCCGAAACAAAATCACGTCAGAGCCCAAGCAGGATATGAACAAAATGCCTTACTCACCCAAGCATCAAACGCGCAGTAGGAGAAGATGACTTGAACTCGGCTTCAACCGATCACCAGGACGTTAAGGGCGTTGGCATAAGGGTCGGGAAGAAGATGGGAAGAAGATGTGAACTGACCAGAATGCACTGCTAACCCCGCTCCGCGAACCTTAGGCAAGGCCGCCCTCGAGAGAAGCAGCCCTGCGAGCGGCGCAACCGCGGGATCGTCTTCCCGGCCGAAGCTCAAGGTCGACGCATAAGCGGCCCACCCACTCTTCGGCTACAGCCATCAGACCCACGGCCTCAGACGTAGAAACCACTATCAGGAGGAAGCTCTTAGCGTTCGAAAGTCGGGCATCTATGAGAGCACGATGGTTGCCAACTGCACACTCACAGCTCCAGCTCTAGCCGGTGAGCGGATAACATGCCATCGACCTGTCGGTGATGTCATGGACGCCACGTCAGGAGGGAGGGCTTGGCGAGAGGGCGACGCCCCAAATCGAGACGGGAGATGGTGGTTCGAATCAAGACTCCAACAAGAGAACGTAGAGGTATACGAGGTATAAACCTGGAGCGGGAGTCAGCTGAACGCGCACCGTCCAAGTCGTGGAGTGACGCAAGCGCAGACCGGACTGCAACTAACTGGACTGCGCTCGCTACCACGTAACTACGACGTACCTCGCATGTCTCAGCTTGAAGCTATCGCAGAATCACGCGTTGTGCCCTTTGGATGGCAGACTGAGAGCGATCCGCTGGCGTCGACCTTCCGCTTGACCGTTTCAAACAGGCCTGACAGCATCGCTGGACCATAAGTGATCGTCAGTACAACCTCTTCTAATCCCTGTCTCCAGTCCATACCCACGGTTGAGCGCGCTCTTTCGCTGCGCGTTGGGGGAGAGACTAGGCGGGGAAGGTGAAGGTCGAGCTCGGTCTCGGCTTGTGAGAAATCGCGGGTCTTAGTCAGCAATCGAACCTCCGCCAAAGTCCGTGACGTTCGTCGGCGACATGGTCAGCCCGTCACTTTCCATCACTCGCTCGCATTTTGTTCAAATGAGTATATACCGTATATCCTACCATTTAACTCGGACATCATCCGGCACTAACTCAGACTCGCTTTTAACTAGATACAATTCACAGGCGGCATGAGCAGAGACAAGAGATCCACTCTAACATTCGAGACGTCGCGCGTTACTCTATGAAAGACTTTCAGCTTCGCTTGACGCGTTGAGGAGGAAGGAGAGCACAACGGCAGAAGCAGACGTCCAGGCGACGTCGTGGGAAGTGGGCCGTGCTTTTATGATTATATTACAAGGGTCCAGGCATTCTTCTCAACTACCGAAGCCACTTGGGAGTGTTTCAGAGATCTCTTGCAATCCCAGAAAGGGAAATGCCAAGAAAACTTTCTTTTAAAGTTTCTTGTCTGGTGGCGCTCGGCGCAGGCAAAGATCGTCAGGTCGCTGCCGATCGCGGCCAGTATCGATGCTCGACGCGTAGCTCTTCACCTCTATCAAGGATGATGATAAACGAGCGCAAGGTCCCCCGAGGAGCTAGGTAAATTAGCGGCCTTGGGTGATGGAACGGTCTCGCCCGCCGGAACACGACGGTCAGTCGAGTTTGAATTGGAATCCGACCCCGCTCCGCCTGGTGACTCCACAGGCGCCTCTTTCAGCTGATTGCCACGTCAAACTCGTTTCCTCTATTCTCCTTTCTGGAGCTCCCCGACATCGTCTTCCTTCCTGCCACCACCCTCCCCGCCGCCGTCGTCCAAGCCCTCCAAGCTCGCTGTCCTTTACCAACGCAGACGACGGCGCTCTTTCCAACGACAAGCTGAAACTGGAGCCTTGAGTCTGTATCTAGCTACCGTCGTTATCCCGTAGTGATCTCGATCGACTCACCCGTGCCGACGCTCATGTTCTGGCAGTTGTTTTCCGATTCAACACCCGTGGGTCTGATGGCTGTAGCCTATGTGTCACCGGGCTGCTTCTATGCGTCTTCCTAGTGCCTAGGCCGGGAAGGCGACGAAGCGTTCGTCGGCTCGCAAGACTGCCTCTCTCGAGTGGTGGTCTTGCCAGGGGTTCGCGAAGCGGGGTTAGTAGTTCACCTGGTGCGTCTGGATCTTTATCGTGGCTCTATCCTCGGCGAAGTTGACCCCCTCGTGCATTGTCTAGCCGAGTTCAAGTCGTCATTCGCCATTACGTGCGTTTGACACTTGGGTGAGTCAACGTTTGGCTCGTTTCTTGGGCAGGCCTCTGACTTGACGCGACTCGGGACTGTTAGACGGGAGAGATCGATCCACCATACCCCACGGTCCTGGTATTTGGTTAGCGGGAAGGCGAATGAGAAAAGCTAAGTTCAAAATTCAACGTCCTCGTGATCTAGCGACATCTTTACTGATACAACCCTGCTCCTCCTGTTCCTCACCTCTGCGTTTCGCGTTTGGATCCTTGCGCCGACTCGATTAACCCTTCCCTTCTCAATGTCCAATATCTGAGGCTATTCCTGAGTCGAGGAGTTCCAACGCCTCCGGTTTTGCTTGCTCCCCAAGCGTCTAGCTGCTCCAGACCACCGGGTGGAGCGTAATTTTTCCCTTCTCGTCCTTCGTGGATGACCTTGCTGTTTCGTGTGATATTATCTCCCTCCAATATGATCTACGTCATCTCTTGGTACTCGCTTTACCTTGCGTTTATGTCGTTTCGATGGACGGATTAGTCCACTCTACTCGTAATCAACGAACCTCCGCATTTTTCACTCAACATTCAATGGTTAACATAGCTATCTACTTCCATCTCTAAGTAGCGCCAGGCACGCGTGTCATGATTCTAAATGAATGTAGTCGTCCACGCCCCAACCAGACACCCTAGGTCCTCGTCGTGGACTCACTCTTCGACCAATCTGGTTCCATTCGTATGACCATTGCCGTCTTAAATCTAACGGTTGTGCCGGATACCTGTGTAGCTCCTTTCAAGAACCGCGTGTTAGGTTTGACTTCTAGATAAAAACACTCTGCCCGAATTGGTAGCTATCTACGTCCCCACAAAGCGAGCAAGTCTTCTCGTGAAGTTGACGAAGCCCTTGGTTGACATTGGCATCAACTATCGAAGAACAAACTGTACTACCCCGCAACACCCGGGAACTTGATCCTGGCTTCCGTGCACAATCGCACTTATTGTGATAAGGGCGATCCTCTTGTGTGTGAAGGGGCGCGACCTCTTAACGAGAATGGGCGTTGCTGATCATCCCTAGTTCCTTTTTCTCTGATTGCCCTCGTCCGATCCCCACGTACGCGATTCCAGGCTATAATCAATCACGTTATCATGGCCCAACTCAGGGGGTAGATGGAAATCGGACCTACTATCTTGGGTGAGATCAGGGAGCTTGATCAGGTGATCGACGATCTGCTTCAGTCGGCTCGGGAGTTTTTCATATTGGACCGGGCCCCATCCCCAACGAGTTGCCAAAACGCCGCAGATTCTGCGGAGAGAGTTGAAGACGTTGAGCCCATAGATATAGGCGCACCTAATGGGCGGACTTGCATGTTCCATCTCTCATTAAAAACTCGCCGCTGGCCAGTGACATCCTCAGCGAACCATAAGTGCAATTGAGCTACGGCCTATTCGAGTCGGTCTTTCTCAGCACCCGGATGATTCTCCGAGAGCCGCTGGCTCGACTCACCGCATTTCTTTCTCTCCGCTTGGCAATCATCTCCGCTCGGAGGGCAGTGGCTGTCCAAGAAGGCTGGTCCCTCAAGCGTCGGAAGAGCCGGAAGAGTTTCAAGACGTCGTCTTTGAGGTAAAAACGACCCTTTTCGATATCTTTGGAGAGGATGACTGGGCCTAAGGGATGAA
Organism: Tulasnella sp. 417; assembly: GCA_019633465.1. Taxonomy (NCBI): domain Eukaryota; kingdom Fungi; phylum Basidiomycota; class Agaricomycetes; order Cantharellales; family Tulasnellaceae; genus Tulasnella; species Tulasnella sp. 417. The sequence continues at coordinate 11,181 of WSTY01001123.1, forward strand.
GGAAGTGGAGGCGTGACTTGGGCGGTGGTATGCGGAGCAGAGTCTTACGCTCAAGCACCCAAGGAAGTCGGATAACAAGATCTTCAGGGAGCCCAGCCCATTCTTGCCGCACATCCTTCATATCTAATAGGCTGAGGTCTTGTCAGCGTGGTCATCGAAAGCCTTGTTATAACACCGCTATCTACTTTGCCCTCGCGCAACCGACGCAGAACTGCCGGCAGAGGTGAGCGTACTCCAATTGGGCAGGCTCATCACAGCCCATACCCTTGACGAAAGGATCAGGTAAAGCTCGCGAAGCACAACAGAGGTAGGGAGTACCTGACACGTATTCTCGAAAATAAAGGCCATTGCCTGAGGAGCAGCCACGTGACACCAATCCGGAATCCCCAGTTGGGAGCGGCACTCGTCCCAACAGGACTTGGACTGTTTGCTCATGAAGATCATCCGAAGCAGCTTGCACGTCCTTGAAAGCGCGAGGAGCTCAACCGGGTGGAGGTAGCGGCAAACCTGGAGGAAGCAAGATGGTCAGCACTCCTTCGCTTGCTGATTCTGATTCGTGCCGCAACTCTGGCAAGGACGGTTTGGGGAAACGACGCGAAAGTCTGGACATCCAGACACACTGTCTCGCTTAAGCGCCGTCGTTTCTTTTCGGGTTAGAGGTGCGTCGAATCCGATTTCCTCTTTTTCGGCTCTTGGGATTTGGGGGCGTCAGATGATGTCTTGGGGCGTCGTTTCCGCCCACGACGAGGGTTGAGATCTGCGGGTGAAAACGAGTGTGGGCTAGTGCTTGATGATGCCGAAATGGTAGGATCCACAGCACATACTCATCTGGAACGCAAGGCAAGCGAGATCCTTGGCCTAGTTGATGGAAGGTGACCGGATGACCATGTCGCCGACGGGCGTCACGGACTTTGGCGGAAGTTCGACGCTGACTAAGATCCGCGATTTCTCACGCGCCGAGACCAAGCTCGACCTGATCA
>WSTY01001124.1:0-12159 GCA_019633465.1 Tulasnella sp. 417
GCTGATCCAAACGGAACATTGGTATCGGGTCAAGCAGCTGCTGAGGTTTCGTATCTGTTTTGGGAAGCGAAGTGAGTCCTCCTCACCTCTGAAGTGCTCTCGGGTGTCGGAGAACATACCCTGACATCATTCGAGGCCCCAGTCCACGACGAACCGACCGTTAGACCGAAAGTTAAACTTCCTAGAAGACGGAAACGAGTGCAGCCCGGAAGATTCCGTTCTGCTCGAAACAAACCGCGTCGCCGATTATCTCGACGGCGCGCTGAAAATATTGGGTCTGCACACCGAAGCTCGGACATCTTTCATCACGTAAGTTCACCCAGGGCTGGAATATATAGTTACTTACCTACCGCGACCTTGACGCAGGTACTGGCTCCCAGGTTTCGTGAAACACGATTACATCGCGCTGCGCTTCGTTCCACAACCATCCTACGAAAAAGCTGCACCAATGACAATCAACCCCAAACCAGATGTGACCACGAGGGTGTTTATGGTCTTCCAAGGAGTGTTGGAGTCTGATATTTCATCCTGGTCGGAGGCTGTTCGGAGAAGTGAAGAGGATCCTTCGTTGTGGGTAGATGTGGTTGGGATCGATAGAACAAGGTGGAACTCAAGCGGGCTGTTTCGAGTTCTGGAATGGGGAGGAATGGAAGCACCTAGTTCAAGACTTCATTCGCGTAGAGATTTGTAAACCCCGTGGCTCCGTGGATACATTTCGGGAACCTGGAAACCCTGTGGACACAGGTTTAGCCGATGGTGATAGCGGACGGTTGGTGATTGCGCATAGGTGATAGGGACAGAGATCAAGGTTTCCGTTGATCTGGATGCGGGTGAGCGCGAAACAACGGTCCATGGCACGCGGGTCACAGACGACTTCTGCCTCGAAAGGCGTTCTTCAGACAAAAAGAACTTCTGGATAGAGAGGAAACCAATGGTAACATGCATGTGAGAGGGCTGGGCCAGGGCCGGAGCCCGTGCCAGGAAAAAAGGAGCAGATGGATCTCTCGGGTAGCAGGGAGCTGCCATGTTCTATGAGGCGAAGACAGGGCTCGACTTCACTTCAACGCTAAGATTATATCAATCTGTTCGAGAAATGAAAACAAAAGGTTCAATAACGTTCGAGGGTTGGTCCCCGTGACCGACCTTTGGACAGCCACTCGAAAGTCTACCAGAAATCGATCTATGACAATTCGCTAGCATTCAGAGCTTTGCAAGGAGGTAAAGCATGGAAATTCCCACTGTGAATTGCAATGACCGTATACCCGGGCGGCGGAACGCCTCTCGAGCTAGGCAGGCTCTCCAAGTTATCCGAAGCTCAGCACCCTGCCCGTCAATTGGCAGCTCGCCCATTGCCACAGCCTTTGCCACGGCTACGTCGCTTTGGAGATTGGCATAGGGTATTTGATCCTTGAGAATCACTAAGGCGCGGCCGTAAATATAGCTTCAATAGAAGGCCTGACCACGATCCGACTCACGGAGAGCCACGCAACCGAACGCGTAGATGTCCGAACATTTTTCACGTTGGCCCCCTGCAATGACCTCTGGAGCGGTCCATCTGATATCTTCTGGTTTGCCCCTGACTTCACCCTGCACCGCATTCAATTCAAGAAACTGTAATATCCCCGAATCTGCCAGTTTCGCATTCCCTTCGTTGTCAATCAGGATGTTACTCTAGTGGAGCCTTTAGACGTAGGCTCCAGCAAGAAGATACGGAAACTAATTACCGGCTTAATGTTTGAATGAATGATTGGAGGAGCATGGTTATGGAGATAACAGAGTCCTTCGGCGATTTGGCGGAGCTATAGGACGGAAGTATAACTGGAGGGGCGACCATCGTTATCCACGGAACTTACCATCGGCTTCCGCTGAACATGAGGAGCCACTTTCAAGAAGTTGGTGACGTTCCCATTGGGATACCACAGACTGATGACTGTTGGATTGTCATCAGTGAGCGTGCATCCAAGAAGTTCCGCGATCGACGAGTGCTTTAGCGAGGAGCAATATTTAAGCCATTGACGAGCTCCGGGCGGACAGAAAGGGCTGTCTTTCGCAGTAATAGGGGGCAGCGACTTGACGGCAACCTACTCTCATATCATGAGCCAACGTTAGATCGAGAATACTGTACTTACCAGCTGTCCTGTTGCTTTGAAAATCCCTTTTTTGATTGTGTCTTCTGCCCCTGGTGGATAATTACTCAATAGCTCGATTTCCGTCATAGAAACTAGTGACTTGGATTCAACAGCACCCAACGGACTGCCGACAGCCCTGAGCAAAGAATTCGCGCTAAAGCTGGCGCTCTTCAGACGCTTGGATCCAGGTGCTCGGTCCGATATGAGAGGCTGAGGTCCATAGAACCCTGAGGTAGATCGGAACCTCTGCTCCTCATCTGTGAAGAGCTCTTCCTCTGAACTACTAACGCTTGTAGAACGCACGGATTTCTTGACCAAGAGCTGTTTCTCTAGAGTATTAACGCTTATAGAACGCCTGGATTTCGGTCCATCTGAGCTAAAAGAAGTTCTTGGCGGCATAGATCCTTTAGATCCCCTGGCTTTCTCGCCTGAGGTGAGTGGACGTCAGCACCACCAACGGTACAAGCACCACCGGTTATGTGTTCATTCTTTCACCTTTTACTCCTTTCAAACTATACGAGATGTCGGACACCCTTGGGTTGGAGCTCGAAGAAATGCTGTTTTTTGAAGCAGGGATGCCTTTAGTTTGGGAGACAAGTTCTTGGAGTTGCGAGTGGCCTGCATGGGTCTTATGTTCACTGGTGTCCTCTTCATGAGGCCCACGCTACAGTGCAAGAGTGAATCTCCTTCCACAGTCACAAGCAATCTCAGAACAAGCGAGCTTACGAGAGCAAATAGGGTATCAAGAATTCGCTGGATGATATATAAAGAGGTGTGAGGATAAGCTTGGTTGGCACGCTATGGTCAAAACGTTGTGGCGCACTATACGACGTTGTCTGTCGGATGAAATTGAACGCTGGGTGTTGCGGATCCCTTGGCCGGAAGAACCTTGAGTGGAATTTCCTTCTGAAAGACTCTCCACGCCAATTCTGGTCCTCTTTTGAACAGGGGGAAGGGTGTTGTTGTCTGCGCTCACTTCGAACACCGGAAAGGGACGCTTGCGTGAACCGAGAGGGCTAAGCCCCCGAGTTCCTACGGACGCTTCGTGATCTGTTCCTAGCATGTCACTTGAAGGTACTGGGACTGTTGAATACGAGGGGGTTCGGAAGCTGTTTGGTTCCTCATTTACAAGACTGCGCAATGAATTGGGAGCAGAAGCATGGGGCTTGCCCTGTTTGCTCATGGAGCCACCCAAGTAACTTGAATCTTTTGGGACTCCAGGACTCCTGGGATGTGGCAGAGCGTTGATCTGGTCGCTTGTTGCTAGGAAAAGCGAGGCATCTGGAGAAGAAACTCGGGGAACAATGAGGCCGGATACAGGGGTTGGAGAGCCATTTCCGCGACTCGGCAAGTACATAGGGGTTTTTGCGCGAGCCTCGGCTTCCCCTACGACGGGATTTCCGGGATTTGCCGCTTCAATCGATCTCGGGAATAGTGGAGGCAGGGTGAGGGCTTCATCAGGGCGACTGGAGGCACGTAAACTAGCTACTGATTGCTTAAAAGTACTCTTGAAGTCTTGGTTCGACCGAAATTGAGCGTAAGGATGGATGTGGTTGCTAAGCACGGGCTTTGGAAGCGGTGCCTGGCTAACCTGCATGCATTGCTCTTCGGACCCGTTGGGTTTGAGCTAATTACTGATATTATTACTGAGATTGAGCAAGACGTGATCGAAAAAGCTTACAATGCATTTCAAGCTAGTTATTGCGTCACGAATGCTTGGTCGCGAGTCGGGCGTGTTTTGCCAACATCGCTGTATCAGCAGGGACAGATGAGGTAAGTCCGCAAATCCTGCTTCATCTTTGCAGCTCGGAAGTTTGGAAGTGACTATGTGATATATTATGGAGTGAAGATTGGTGAGAAGATAGAACGGAGGTTTCTCCGTCATAATCTAGAACGTGGATTATTAGCATGGATTGAATCGGATCTTCCACCTCGTAGGACCTACCTCCCATGCCAGCCAGCCCCACGACCAAACGTCGCTGGGTGGGGTGGGGGGATCATTGCCATCGAGCCGCTCTGGACTGGCCCAGCGGAGGGTGCAACGTTGCGTGCTTTTGCTGACGATTTCTTGAAACATTTCATCCAGCTCGTGAGCCGACCCGAAATCGCAAAGTGCACCATGACCATCTTTATTGATTAGGAAATTTGCCTGTCGTATCGACTTAGTATTTATCTTGGTGACTACATATTCTTTATTGAACTTACTCCTTTGACATCGCCATGGCAGATTGGAGGGTTTCGAGAATGCAAATAATGCAAACCTTCGGCTGCGTCCAGAATCTTTGTTTCAAGGCGTAGTATAACGTCATGGGCTTCTTTTTGGGGGGCGAGTTGAACAAACTCTCACCAACTGTAGTCGTGCCAAAGGGGGCAAACAATGGCGTTTAAGATACCCCATACTCTCGCCGTTATCAAACCACGGACAGAGGAGCAATGCTTCAACTTCTCTATCATAGTGTGAGAAATAGAATCCGAGAAATTCGAGTATGTTTTGGTGTTTAAGTTGGGACCAGATGTAGGCTTCTCGAATGAATCGCTGTACTTCAAGTCAGCTTGCCCAATGCCAGACTTTAGAGCTTCGCATACCTTTTCGAATCGCTCCGAATCGATATCGCCGTGTGCCTGGAGAGATTTAACGGCTACTGCAGTTTCTGATGTAATGGATCCCAGTTCATTGCTACCGCTCGGTTGAGGGGAACGGAGAGTTGCTTTTCGGACGCATCCATACCCTCCACTTGCCATGACCTTCCTTTCATTTACGTATGAGATTTGAGAAGGATTGATGCGGAACCCTACTAAGCGCTGGCGCCAAGACTTAGAGGTGGATTGACGGTGAGCCTTGAGCGCAGGTACGCTGACAGCCGCACATACCTCTAAGGAGCATCCATCCTTGGGCTTTGCAACGTCAACCATTATTGAGAATGAAAACGAAAACACTTGTAGCGTTGGGTTTGAATTCGTGCGTCTGTTAAAAGAACGGAGTCGACCCCCGGTAGATATATAAGACCGGCCGTGACGGGAAGGTTGCGGCTGTGCAAGAGAGTTTCCATTCCCGATGGGACGTAATTATTTGACCCAGCCTGGGGTAAAGCAATGCTTCGCTCCACTCGAAGAAACTCTGTTCTACATGGCCGGGGATCCGGTGGGCTCCGAGCTCGCGCAGGGGAGGTTGGCGCAAACCTCGTGCGGCGTTGATGGTGATTTGAATCGAGCAGGAAGAGCATGATTCCACGCAGACCCCGTGCGATCGATTCTCCAGCGCTACACTCACGCACACGTCCACGCTCTCGCGAAGTCCCTAAGTCCGGTAGATCCGTTTCGTTCATCCGCTAATCCCTGCCAACCGTCGCGGCTGCCATATTTGTAATAATATAAAGCACTATATATAGATAATACAGTGAAATAGTACTACTACTGGCTCCCAGCAGCTCCTGCTGAAGCCAATCCACCGTCGGAACGGAGGAAGGGACTCAATTGGAGCTTTACCGCACTCACCTTGTCATCCTTACCAGACCGTCCTGAATCTGGGGGACCGAGGGAGCTGGGATGGGTCTGGAGAATCATCTGATGTGAGCAGGGGAAGGTTAGCGGAACCTGTTCAAGACCGAGGGGCCAGCTCACGAACCTTATATGTTGAGGAGAGTCCCGATGGCGAGTAGTTTCCTTGCAGACTCAGACTTAGAGTCAAAAGTAGGTGATGAGCAAGCCATCAAGGCCACCCGACGAGCCCAATGATTGAGTACGTACAGGGCGTGTTACAAAAGGATCAGATAAATGTCTACGAGCCTGATACCACTTGGGAACCACTGAGCGAACACAGCTCGGAACTCGCCCTGGAACAACATTGATACCAGAGAGAAACTGTCCCCCTCCCCCAAACACACTGAGGTAATTCTTCTGATACCGATTGGATAGACAGAATCGAGGCCCTGATATCTCTGAATGATAACGTGTGTGTACGACGCTACGTGGGGGTTTCCTGCTCGGTAATTTCGGGGAGGGGGGCCACACACAACGCAAATTCACATGACGGCAGAATTCCCGCTTTGTTTGAGCTGCCCGGGTATATCCCACAGACCGGAGGGTTTATAGGCGTGGGCGCGGGAGTCGTCACAGATTTGAACCTCTCGATGGGCGACCTCATAATAACACAGCAGCGAGTTAGGAGAATTCGGTAATCCTGAGTCAACCGCTGCCGGCGTCTATCCCCCGTGGAAGCTAGATAATAATGATAGAATAGTTTCATATCTAGATGCCTATAAGCGAGACGCTATCCATATTTGGCATTTAAGCTCGAGATGGCACGAGCCTTTCGCGGCGTTGGCGAACCAACATTGAAGACCCTGACCGCGCTTGTGGCTTGATGATGAGGATCTATAACAGAGCGACTTACAGGCCTTTGATATAAAACAAGGCCAGAGGTAATTCTTGTTCCAATGATTTACACCGCAATCACCCGGGGCACTGGCGTTCCTGCCGCCTACCGCGAGCACGTTCACCGCGCAGACTGGCGTCAGCGGCCTCCCCCTGAACCGCCCTACTCTGCATTATTATCAGCGAAAGTAATGCAGGATGTTGGAAGCGAACTCATCAGCTGTTGGGCTTCCACTCGGGGGGAGGCGAGTTAGGCTCGAAGGGATCTGTTTTGCTCGAAACAAACCGCGCCGCCTATTATCTTACCTGATCGTTGAAAATACTGGGTTTTCACACTGAAGCTTGGACACCTTCATCACGTAGTCTCGCCCAGAGCAGGAGTGTATTGCTACCCACCGCGACCTTGATTCAGGTACCGACTCCCGTGTTTCGTGAAATATGGTGATATCACGTCGCGCTTCGCTCTCCTACCAGCCTACGAAAAAGCTACACCGATGGCAATCGACCCCAAAACAGTGACCCCGAGGGGTTTCCAGGATCTGAGGGGTGTTGAAGTTTGATCGTTCATCCCGGTAGGAGGCTGTTAGGAGGGGTGAGGAGGATCCTTTATGGTGCGCAAACGGGGCTGAGGTGAATCGAATCCGAATAGAGTGAATCGAATGAACTATTTCGAGTGCTGGAACGGGGAGCAATGGAAACGCCTGGCTAATTAAACAATTTCCGTCGAAATGTGAAGAGTTTGTGTGCCTATTTGTCCATGTAGGAAGCTCGAAACATGGGGTGCGGTTCGGGACGAGCGCATGCCGATGGTTGATTGCAGTAAGACAGGGTGCCCGAGATCCTCTCCCGGTGTCCTAGAGGTCTTAAGATCAGGTATTCATTTACTCATTAAGAGAACTTTTATGCGAATCTAGGTCAGACCGCACAACATGATACTGTGAAGATTCCAGGATATTATTTCCAGAACTACCGAATTAGGCCTATGTTGCCGATGTGGTAAACAGATACGACTATATGAAAGACCTCCCTCGATAGGAGTCCAATGATCGGTTCCTTTCGAAAGCGAAAAATGCTGGAGCGTGAGAGCCCTGGATAGCGTCATGCCTGGGCGTGTAACTTCGTGGCGCCATTATTGGGGCTTATGGTAGAGTGAACAATGAGACGGCTCTTGACAACTGAGTTTCGCAGTTACCCGAGAAGAAGTGGTACATGACGTAGAACTGTAAGTGTACTCGAGAGGGCGGAAGCCGGTGGCGGGACGCGAAGGTGCGGTTGCTCCCCAAACTATCGCAAAAACTACAGAAACACGACCTGTCCTCCAGTTACCAGAATTGTCCTTGATTTCTCGCGAGCATCAGATATAAAATTCAGAGAGTCGGTCCAACCGCATTGCAATTATGGTTGATTGCTCCCTTCGGAGTGCCCAGATTCCGGGACCACCAGTCATGGTGGATTATAAATAATATTAAGCAGTTACAGGGACCAAATCGTACGAGAATACAGCCGAGAAACAGAACAGAAGAGAGAATGAGAGCAAAAACACAAAACGAGTCCGAAATCCAAAGTCCTTCACCCATTCAGAACAAAAGCTTTCCTTCAAACATCGCCAGTTACCTGGCTGCGATTCTTGGGTCGAAACGTGGCTTTGACACGTTTCACCACTTTTTTAATGAATCTTTTGGTGCGAGACGCACCCTTGAGTTGTGGGGCAGCATCGAGAGGAGGCAGGGGAGGGAGCGCCCAGGATGGTATGACCTCCGTTACGATGCCCGTCGACGCAACAGGAGGTGGCGAAGGAGGTGACGGCAAGGTTTGCACCACCTCTGTTTCGCTACGCGTCGACAGTGGGACTTGAGGCTGAGCCAATTCCATCAAGCTCGCCGGGGTGGCAGTGAACTGCTTGAGCGAAGTCCACTCGTCGTCTGACAGCGGCTGCATCGTGCGACTTGTGGTGGCCCCGTAGAAAGGCATGGCCAGCGCCGCCCTTGAAGCCGCCTCTGCCTTCCGCTGTTCACTCCTCGAAAATCCCTGCGAGTCCACCTCATCCTCTTCGTCATCCGTGGAGACCGGTGTTGGCGGTGCCGATCCGCTCCTTCCCGCGACGGGTGTCTTCCCCTTCGTCTTCGCCCACCGCCACTCTTCGTTCAGCTCGCTACTCCGAGCGTTGTGCCTCAGCTTCGCTCGAATCCTTCCACCCCAACCCAATCTCGAGGTGCTCTGGACCTGCCAGGGGACCTCGTCCCTAAAGCTCTCGGCGGTCGGTTCTTCACCACTATGCGGAAGCGTTGGAACGACAGTTTCGGCTTCCAGCGCCGGCGTGTCGTCCCGGGGCTCAATCGTGGAATAGGGGGAGTAGTTGGGAGTTCCTGCCTCCCATGGACGATCCTGCTGAAGCTCCGTCAGCGGAGTTGAGTGGTTGAGGGCAAGAGAGCCCGAGATGGAGGAAGTATTTCCATGACTTGAGGAAAGGGTCGGAGCTGGTGTCGCCTGAGGGATTGACTGGGGAACGGTGGTTGCCCCTCGCCTGCGAAGGGCTTCCGCGATCTCCTCCAGAGATCTTCCTCGCCACCCAGCGGGGTCAATGATGTCGACGCCTTCGAGTGCGATCTTCCGGGAGCTCTTGTAGGGCGCGGATCCAGTAGCAAAATCACACCTAGATATAAGAAAGAAATAAAACGCGATTTTTGTTGAGTTGAATCTCCGAGTCTTGCAGATCCGCGACACGGCGTAGCGGGGAGCTTACCTTGCAGGATTACTTGAACGGTCACGGGTTAGGATGCCGTGCACCTGATCAGCCGTCGGTATTTGAAGTAGGTTATCCGCACTTGCGGCTGGTGAAGGCAAGTCGTTTTTGACGGTCTTCGGTTCAGTGTCGTCGGGTACGGCGGGCGGAGGAGGAATGACGACGCTGAACAAGGAATGAAAGGTCCAAACGCGCACTCCGTCAGTTCCGTCACGAGCTCGCTCAAGTGGAAATCCTCACAGTGATGAATCGGGAGCTCCTGCCTCCCATAGGCGATCCTCCTGAATCTCCGTCGACGTGAGCGGAGTTAATTGGTTGAGGGCTGAAGAGCCCGAGGTGGAGGAAGTATTTCCATCGCTTGAGGAAAGCGTTGGGGTTGGCGTCGCTTGAATAGTTGGCTGGGGAACGGTGGCCGCCCGTCGCCTCCGAAGAGCTGCAGCGATCTCATCCAGAGATTTTCCTCGCCACCCAGCGGGGTCAATGCCATCGCCTTCGGTTGCGATGTTGAGGGAACTCTTGTAGGGGACCGATCCAGTACCAAAGTTACCCCTAGATATAGGAACGAAATAAAACGCGATTTTGTTGAGTTGAATCTTGCAGATCCGCGACACGGCGGAGCGGGGAGCATACCTTGCAGGATTACGTGAACATTCGCGGGTTATGATACCGTTCACTTGAGCAGTCGCCGGTATTTCCACAAGGTTATCCGCGCTTGCGGCTGACGAGGCCAGGTCGTTTTTGACGATCTTCGGTTCAGTGTCGCCGGGTTCGGGAGGGATGACGACGCTAAACAGAGAATGAAAGGTCCAAACGCGCCACTATCAGTTCCGTCACTAGTTCGCTCAATTAAAGGTCCTCACCGTGAGTTTTGCAGCGAGCCAACCCGGCGCTCCCTATAACTGAACAGAGCAGCCAGAATAGGGTCTGAAAGCCTCGAAGCAGAAGCTGAAGGCGGGGTTTGATGATCAACGTAGCCACAGCTACCGTTGAAGAGATCTCCCGAGGTTGTTCGGTCGGATGGAGCAAGAGCAATTGGAGCAAGAGCAATAGAAGCAAGAGAAAGTGGCAGAGCCGCGGATGGTACCTTCGCGTGAGCGGACGTTGCGACGACCACAGGATTGGTCGGCGGCAGATCTTGAGACTTTGATGAAGTGTCGGACGATTTAGTTGAGTCGCGATTGTATTCGTCCAAGGGAAGGGAGGGAGATGGGGTGTCGACGATAGCCTGCGATTGGTCGGCCGCGACAGGTTCGGCGAGAGTGAGTAGGCGCCTTGGTTGAAGAGGTGCCTGGACCTGAATGCCAGTCGAGGATAAGATACAACATCGTGTTAGTGAATGCTGTCTAGCGGAGAGGAATGACTGAAAGAAGTACGGACAAGACTGGAACGCCTCAGCGCGGTCGGAAGGACCTCAGCCGTCTCCCAACGACGGCGGAGGACGCTGGCGATCCAGGCTCGGGTGTCGACGGATGGCGCTAGGGTAAACGGGACACGCCCGTGAATGGCATTCTTGAACAAGTTGAAGTACGCAATCTAGATGGGAGCGGCATTGGTCAGCCTTGAACTGAACTGGCACGAGCGAGAACGGTCGCCTTAACAGCTCCGGCGAGTACTTACCCTTGTATCAGGAAGGCGAAACATAAAAGGGATGGTGGCGATTACAGCTTGTGCAGGGGAAAGGGCTTGAGAGCGACATGCTCTCAAGATCCTCACAGACGTGGGCGGGGCGTTAGTCCCGCTGCCCTCGACGACTGGGTGAGGAAGCTCAGAGGCGGGGTTGACGGACGCGCGCTTGAGGACATTCACTGCGACAAGGAGTACAACCAAAGCGACGGGAAATACTGCAAGGGCGACGAAGAGGCTCGTTGCGAGGCGGGTTGTCGCCTTGGTCTGGATTGATACGTGGACCGGGGAGTGAGCTGTCAACACTCACCAAGGCCTTGAACGGCTCCCACGAGGGGAAAGCCTTCAAGGGAGGTTGAGAGGTACTTACGCTGAGAAACGAGAACAGTACTGTGAAAAGGAAGCACAGCGAGGTTCCAAGAATCTGGAACCGCGCACTCAGGGAAGTGAAGGCCATCATAACTGCACAAGACGGTTATGAAGCAAATATAGAACTACAGGGTCACTCGGGAGGTCAGGGTAGAGATGAACTCGGTCTGAACTCTCGGGGTGGTGGTAGTTGAGAGGAAAGCGTGGATCGGTGGTAACGCCCAGCTAAAAGCCCGTGGGCGCACGGACTGTCCCACAGTTCCCAAACAACTCGAGTCGACAAGCAAACGGCGCATTACTGCTGTAATGTCTATCCACTGTCGATTTCGCTCATGATCAGAGACGTTGTGCGAGCTGAATGATGGTAAAGGCATCCAAGTCCAGTGCGAGGGGCGACCATCTCGAAAGAAGAACCAGGTGTGGGGTGCACCACCGATCCTCGTTCCAGTGAGCCGGTACCAGGAAGAAGGAAGGGTAATTAAAGATCGGTGGAATCCCTCCATCGGGCCCTCAGACTCGGCTCATAAACGATTCCGGCGTAGATTCCCTCATTGCAGACCACAAACGAAGAATCTCGCTAAGCACTGAATAATATTCCCAAGAGTACTAGTGACCATCAAGTCAAGAGAAACACAGCTGGGATTTCGAAGTGGTGAACCGACCAGGCCTGCAGGGCGTTCGCCCTCGCCGCTATTCCTCCAGATATACGAGATGCCTAGAAAGGCAGGAATTAAACACATCCGGATTCGAAGTCCTTTTCCCCAGGCTTTCTCGGGAGATGAGCGCTTAAAAGGGCGTTCGGAAGTTTAGTGCATAAAAGGGTCCTCGCCGACCTTCCCGTCCTGCCAACCACCGTTGACGGGAATTCGGCGCAGGACCCTTTCATGTTCCTCCCACCACTGCAAACGGCTGCCGTATATC
>WSTY01001125.1:0-12159 GCA_019633465.1 Tulasnella sp. 417
CCAGATATCCATTTCATGTTTCTTGCGCCTGTAATTTGCCCTGTTTTGGGAGTATATTATTTACATCCCGAGCTTATTCCGTACTCCTCCGTAGTCCAACGGCTAGGATAACTCGCTTTCAGCAAGTCACTTGATGATAAATCAGTGGCTAGCGCCGAGTAGGCCCGGGTTCGACTCCCGGCGGGGGAATATAACTTTTGCTCTTTTCCTCGGGCCATCTTTTTGAGGCACCCCTAGATTGTTGATACCTCCTATACGGTATCGCAGAAGGATTTTTCTTGCGCTTCATGTCATAGGTACGCTGACCTGGGCTCCGAGGCCAGATTCTCAACTTCGGCCACCTGTGAGACAAATCCCAGGCTTTTTTACCCATCCGGATCCCCACCACAACGGAACAATTACCTGCCACCATCAACACCGCGGTACACCTAAGAGATGTTAGACGCAAACAGAGAAGACAGCTTGTCTTTGCTCTCATCGCTAGGAGTCGAACTCCCTGCAACGACCAAGATGTCGGATTCATTACTCTCAAAACGGCTGGACCGAGCTCTGAACGCCGCACAATACCTCACGCAAGTCTTTCCGGATTTTGCTGACCCTGCAAACAGCAATGAGGGCGGAGAAGTGGTTAAAATGGGCGCGATCGATATCACCAAGCTAGCGACCTGGACAGAAAAGGATCTTGGGACAAGCTTGCGTCGTCAATCTCTCAAGGAGGGGTTCGGGTTGGATGTAATCGAAAGGGAAGAACGGGAACGGACGACGGGTAAAAGTGGACCTGCGCCCGGATTGGATCCGTTCTATATATTGCGGGGCTTGGTTATTGCTTTGGGGGAAGGGTTCGAAAAGGGGGTGAAAGAGGTGGCGATCGAAGATGCCGAATCAGGCCATGCCATTTTCATCAAGGTAATGGTTTCGTGACCCGGGGTTATTCGGTTTGACTGATTTACCACGTTTCTTATGTATCCGCTTTGGATGTAATAGGTAGTTGACGTCCGGAAGGTGAACGACAAGACGCCACTCCTTGTGGTGCAGTTTCGACTGGATGCCAAGTCGCTTCGAGGGCCATACAAGTATACCTTCTGGAAGCTCGCGTCTACGAACAAGCTTGCGCTTCTTCGATGCAACACTCGATCGTTGATGCTTCTTCACCGGCTGCTCTCCCTTAACTCCGATCGAGTGCCAAGTAGCGAGTATCGGAGTGCAGACCTCAAGGCGACATTCATCCTTCCAGTGGGGCCGATTGAGAAGACCGAAATTGCTCGATTAACACGCGATTTTGCCTGCGCTGTATGTGGGAAGCAAAGCGACACGCGCTGCGCTCAGTGCCAATGTAAGTCGTCATGCAGAGTGTCTCGTCAGGCAAGCCGATTCACTGTCGCCCTCTATCGATGCTTCGTAGCTACACCCTACTGCAGCCGCGGTTCGTCTTTTACGCTTACAAATCAGTAGCATATACTTATAATCACCTTTGAAGCAGAATGTCAAAGGCAGAATTGGGCTACCCATAAGAAAACCTGCAATAACTTGACAACCGCGACGTGGTCGACTATGACCTTCGGCACCATTTCCCGAGACCTGCCAGTGCTCAAAAACAAGGGATTGTATAGCGTAACCCGGAGCATGGATGGTGGTAGCCAGAAATTTGGCGCGAAACTCCTGCAAAAGGGGGAAGTTCCTCCGAACGAGCATGGAGACAATCCCTTTTTGATCAAAGTCCAGTACAACGGCTCGGCGCAAATGATGGTGTACGATCGAACAAGAGCGCTCGAAACGCTGTTCGATAGGAAAGACAACCCCAGAGTTTATGACCAAATTGTTGCTTTAGTGAAAGAGAAAGGATTTATGGGACAGAAGATATACGTATGGGCAAAGAGGACCGCGGATTATGAATTGAGCTTGGCGCTCGACAAGATACCGGGCCAGAATGTTCCTTGGTAGACGCTGTAGATTGGTCTTTTTGGCTTTATGTCTAACTATTTGGTCTTGGAATGGGCTAGTCGATCAAGTCTAGCTTGCTGGCGACGGAGAACGAAGCCGATTCCCCCCTTTCGTTCGAACGTTTGATGGCAACCGAACGCCATCAACTCCGATGCTTACAGGTTCTCTTCACTATCCACTGCGTCCTGAGGAGAAGTTTGTTGCGTCATGGTGACAGGATCCGCCGCGGCCGGTCCGATCCAGGTTCTAGTCGACTCTGACCGCGGAATATACGCTTTACCTTGTTTGCTTTCCCCCTGCCGCCCAGCGCTCCTTGCTTTTGCTACCTCGATGTCCTCCCCTGACTTTGATGAATTCAATTGAAATCGCCATTTTGCTATGTTGCTAACGGTTTGTATCGGTAAGTGGGCCGGCCCAGACGGCCAGTTTCAAGGCAAGCTCGAGGGCAACAATGGCTTCGGTGACGTCTCACAATCGCAAACCGCCCAAGCCATCACCCTGTTCCTTCACCATCCCTCATCACCCGTACCACCAGAGTAGGGCGAAATGTTGGATCTAAGCAGACAAGAAATTCTTTCATTACTCGTCGATCGAAATCGAACTCCCTGCAACCACCAAGATGCCGGCGGCGTTACTTTCCAAACGGGTGGGCAACGCGCTCGACGCCGCACAATACCTTACGCCAATTTTCCCCAGGCAATCTGAAGATGCTACGAGTAGTCCGGCCGGGAGGGGGGGAAGGGGTCAAGGGGAACATATCGATTTCGCGAGTCTGCCGACGTGGATTGGCAAGAAGCTAGGGCTAAGCCTGGGTCGCCAATCCATCAAGGAGAGTTTAGGGCAGGAAGAAATCGAATGGAAAGAACGAGAACAAACGACGGGTAAAATAGGACTCGCGCCAGACTTGGACCCGTTTTACACGTTGCGATCCTTGGTTCTTGTTTTGGGTCAGGAAGTTGACCGGGGCTCCAAGGAGGCGGTCTTCGAGGGTGCAGAATCGAATCATGCCTTGTTTATCACGGTTGGTTGCTCCGACTGCTTAGCTGCTAATTTATGCTAATCATGGGGATTCTGATTCACGCACTCTCGTTCAGCAGATCGTCGAAGTCCTGAAGGCAGGCGACAGACCATACGCCTTCTGGTTACAAGTACCCCAGTGGATCACACCGCATGGTCATAATTAATTCCTTTTTCACGGTACCAAGCTTCGGTGCCCCGCCACACCTTGGAATCCGACCGCCAAATTCAAATCAACGACTTTGGGAATATCCAACCTTTCCTTCCCCACGTTGTCTATTTTCAAGAGGTAAGCCTTGTTGACATCGATTCATTTTATTTATTTCCGCTCGACTGCGTCGATTCTTTCTTCACTTCCAGTACGATTGTCACTGGCTTTGATCTGCCTGAGTTAATAATGTGAAGGACATTCAAGTTCCCCTATATCTAATTTCTAGGTAATTGGTAAATATACATTCGCGTTACTACAAGAACAACGGCTCCATCACTTGAGCCAGAGCGCAGATGTAAGACCTCGAGAGTTTAAGCCCTCGGAGCGACATTATTGAGATGTTGACTTGTCGATTCATTATTGCATTGCCCAGTCTAATTAACCTGATCCTTCCCCCCATCCAAGGCGAGCTTGAAGATCCTTCGCCTCCGAAAGGAGTCTCTTAGCTATAGCCAATCGACCTTGCTCGAACATAACAACTGCCAGACCAGATACTGCAGATTCCAGCCCAAAAATGTCGTCAGAGCGAGCATAGATGGTTCGTGCTTGTGAGAAGGACTTCTCCGCGTCCTTGTAATTGGACTGGGCTGTATATACCTCTCCTAGACCAACCAACGACCGCGCCTTCCCTAGATTATCACCAATGGCAGAAGAGATAATTCGTTCCTTGATGAACGAATCTTTTGCATCGACGTACTTTGATTGATGAAAATAGAAATTGGCGAGATCATCCAGCACTCTAGCTTGTTCTGGGTCATCGCCGATGCTCGCATAGATCTCCACCACTTGGATGTAGATCTCTTCGGCTTCTTTGTATCTGGAGCAAAGGCGGTGCATTCCTGCCATCTCCTCTAGTGCACGTGCCTGAAGCTGGTCATCACCGATCCTTTTGAAGCTTTCTTGTGCTTTTACGTAGTAACCTTCGGCTTGATGGTAGTGGGATTGGAGGCGATAAATGTGCCCCAATTTCAGAAGCACCTTAGCTTGACCAAGCTCTGCACCAATCATTCTGTAGATTTCTTGAGCCATTGACAAGTGTTCTTCAGCCTCTATGTACCTGCATTGATGAATGCAGACGTCCCCCCTCTCACGCAAGGTGTTCGCTCGACCTTCATCATTACCGGTGCGAGCATAAATGTCCCCCGCTTGCAAATATGTCTCTTCGGCCTCCTTGTACTTGCCTTCAGAATCATATATGAGGCCCAGCATCTCAAGCATACTTGCTTGACAATGGTGACTGCCGACGCGAGCATAGAGCTCTTGCGCTTTTCTGTAGTATTCTTGGGCCATGTCCAGTTTGAATTGGTGCATACAGATACGCCCCAGCTCCGCGAATATCCAGGCTAGGCTCTTGCCCTGACCGATGCGGGCGTAGATCTTTTGTGCCGTCATTAAGTACTTTTCGGCCAGGCTGAACTTCCCCTGATCATGGCAGACCATCCCTAATAACCCTAGTGCTCTTGCTTGACCTCGGTCGTCACCCAGGCGAGCGCGTATCTCTTGCACTCGCTTATACGACCATTCGGCCTTTTTGTACATTCCTTGATTGTGGTAGGCCTCTCCCAGCCCAACCCATGCCTCTGTCTGCCCTTCGTCGTCACCCAGGCGAGCGCTTATCTCTTGCGCTCTATTGTAAGACTTTTCAGCCTCACTGTATTTGGATTGAGCAATATAGGTATCTCCAAGCCTCTGCAATGCGAGTGATTGAGTCTGTTCCTCGCCGATGCGAGCGCAGATCTTTTGTGCTTCCCAACAACATTCTTCGGCCTTGGTGTTTTCAGATTGCGTTAGATAGAGAATTCCGAGCCCCAGAAAGGTGTTTGCTTGCCCTTGTTCATTACCTAGTCGGGTGTAGATTTGTTTTGCTTCTGTTAAGGCCTCTTGGGCCTCCGTGTACATCGTTTGGGCACAGAAGACGTCCCCTAGCCCATCCAAAGTGTTGGCGCGACCTTGGTCATCGCCAATGCGAGTGTAGATGTGAAGTGCTTGCATGTAAGACTCTTCAGCCTCTTGATATCTGAGTTGAATATCATGCAGACCGCCGAGTTCCACTAATGTGTGGGCTCGGCCCTGCTCGTCACCGGCGGCTGCATAGATCTCTCGCGCTTGCTTCAAGGACACTTCAGCCTCTTCGTACTTAAATTGGGTACGGTAGACACTTCCGAGCCCATCAAATACGTTTGCTCGACCTTGGTCATCACCGAGGCGAGCGTAGACCTCTAGCGCTTGTAAGTAACACTGTTCGGCCTCAGGATGCCGCGAAAGCAGACGGTGGATAGCTCCTTGTCCTAATAACGTATTTGCTTGTCCCTGTTCATCGTGGGTACTTTTATAGATCTCTTGAGCTCGCGCATAGCATTCTTCAGCCTCGGTATACTTGGATTGGTTGTGGTAGACGTCGGCAAGGCTCTCCAACGCTTTCCCACGTGTTCCTTGGTCATTCTCATCCGTCGCAATAGTTAGTGTTCTCTTGAGAAGTGAAGCGGCTTCTTCATAACTATCGTTTGAGTAGTGTATGCGAGCCATTTGTAACAATAACTCGGTTGAGGAGACTTTTGGGTTGGAAGATTTTCCACGTATGGGGCGTGTTGACGGCTGCAACGCGGAACCTTAGTATTGATATTGGTACGTTTCCGAATGACGTGTGAGGTTCACCATCCACTTTAACTCATTAAAACATTCACTAATGCTTGGCCTATTTTGGGGCTCCAATTTCCAGCAATCCTGTAGGAGGTTGCAGAGTCTGGTGATTTGCGCCAGCCGGGGGCCTGAGTCAGCGCGGGGGACGTTTCCTTTAACCACCAGGTATATGACGATCTCTGATCGGTCAGTATCCTGAAATGGCAACATATCCGTCATGATCTATTATCGATCCCGTTGGGGGGACGAACCGTCAATTCAGTAAGCATCCCGATCCTGACATTCACCTACCTCCCAGGCGACCCACCCGGCCGACCAGATATCACTTGGTAAGCCTTGATACTCTTCATTTTTTAACACTTCAGGAGCCGCCCAGCGGATTGTCCAAGCAGGGCCGGTCAAAGTCAGCTGATTGCCGGTGGCACCGATCGTAACTTCAAGGCCCGCGGCGCTATTTCCATCCATCTTTGAAGACCTGCTCGCATCCCCAACGTGGTGATCTAAAACGGCTTGATCTGAGATATCTTTTACAGCTCTGGCCGATCCAAAGTCTGTAATAATTGCGCGACAGGACGAGCTAACTATAATGTTTTGCTACAGCATCGCTGTCAGGTGGTTCTTAGTGGGGGGGTGGGCCAACTTACCGACTTGAGATCGCCGTGGCGGATAGGTGGTTGACGTGTATGAAGGTACTGAAGGCCGGAGAATGTGTCCTGGATCTAGAAAAATAAGTTGGTTGGTTATGTGAACATTCCAGATGAGAAGGATCCTTACGTACAAGAGAAATCCGCTCGGGCATCTCCCATTCTCCGGACTCCAGGAACTCTCTGATGTTACCATTGGGCTCCCAGGATAGGACTATCCAAGCCGTGTCCCGCTCCAAATCTTCGACGAATCCAATCAGCTTGACTATATTATCGTGAGACAACCCAGAAAGTACTTCTATTTCACGAACAAGTTCCTAACGACCAATATGTTAGCGCCCGCCTCCTGAAGGCCTCAGGAGGACTTGCTTTGGAAAATTGCTCCTTCTCTGTGTCCTGGTCACACTGCAGCTTTTTCACTGCCACCCGTTTTCCGCGGGCGCCCTTTTTCTTTTTCCCTTTAAAAATCGCTCGAAAGACTTCCCCCTGTCCACCTTCCCCGCTAGGCTTCGCGTCGATATTAAGTGCGGAAGGACGGATACGATACTTGGATAGACGCCTAAACCTCTCCGTCTAATAACATCTCAGGTCAGTCACTGGGACAGCTCAAGTTACTTATAAAGCTGACCACTGAGAGCTTCGTTAAGGGGGACTTTGGGGTTATTCTATTGACAAGTGATCGGTTTGAGACTCTCGTGGATGGGCCCCGGATGTTGTCATAATCGGCTACCATGCTGATGCCTACTGGGATCAATGGTCCCAAGTCGTCAGGGAGTTTGCCGAGATTTGAGGAGCTTCTTAGTGTTCGCATCAGATAGCTTGTCTAAGGAGACGTAGTGTACGTGAGTTCCGGGAGTGAGTGAGTTTTTGAAGGTAACAGTGCTTGGCTGGGGAGAGGGTCAGCGTCTTTGTAGTCTTTATATACGTAAAGACGATGGCCCGGTGACACAATTGACCAAGCGTGCCACTGCCACAGTGGCTCAAAAATCCCTCAGTTAATCTTCTACATTTGAGCAGTTGCCAACCTCGTGTAGCCTCGTGCCGTCAACGTACCCATCATGATTACGCCCTCAGGGCGGCCCAGTCAACTTTAAGATGGAAACTCAGGGCAGAGACATGGGCCCAGCAAAAAGTACAACTAGCTTTTGAAGCTATGGGAGTATGTGCCAATATAATGTGTGTTTGGATTATTCGTAGCTAAGTTCATGAACCTCTCAGATCGCCGGAGGTTCTTCACGTGGACAAAATATCGTGCATGGTGCCCTCCCGTACAGCCTTTTACAATATCGAATGTCTCATGGCCTTCTAAGCTGCACATTTGAGAAACGAAAGTGAATCATTGTTGGCAAAGTATATTATGCAAGTCGGCCGGACCTTAGGGCGGCTACTAAAGCGGGGAGGAAACGACAAGCTGGATTCTTGAAGTATGCGAGCACAAGGAGACCCAATAACTCGTTACAAAACGAATATATCTGTGTGGGAGAACGATGGTGACATCGTGCAGCCGCGGCGAAGGAGGCGGAGGACGATATGTGGTCAGAAAGTGCAGGAGATGAGCGACGCAGAGGAGTCAGAGGGTCATGGGGTCAAAGGCAGAAGACGACTGCTCGACTAGGCTCCAGCTTAACTAGTTGGCCATACACTTTCTACATGGGTGATGCTTCGTAGCAACACCCTAGTGCAGGCGAGGTAAGCAGTTTTCGCGCTTCGCAGAGCGCGCAACGTGCATTTACCGGTCATAGCCGCCAGGAGAAGGTCAAATGCAGTACTGGGCCATCGCTGCGTCGAGGGCGTGAGTTTGTTGCGTCATGGTGACAGAATCTACCAGTCCGATCCAGGTTCGACTGATCGAGCAGCGGAAATTAATATGGGTTTTCCTTTTCCCTGCACTCCTCGCTTTTGTTAGATGTTCTCCGCTGACTTTGATGGCTTCGACAGTACTAGGCCAGCTTGAATCGCTATCTTAATACGTTTCTAACAGCGGTATGGGGACGTGGGCCAGGCCAGATGGCCCTTTACGGAGCGAGCTCGAGAACAAAGCCTGCAGGTCGGCCAGGCACAGAAGCTTCTCTCAGCCCAATTGCAAGCCACCATAGCCATCTCCCTGTGCATGTACATTCCCCCACAATCCCCCATCACCCGTACCACCAGAATGGGCTGAAATGTTGGATCTAAGCAGGGGAGAAACACTTTCACTACTCTCGTCAATGGGGATCGAGCTCCAGGCCTGCAACCACCAAAATGTCAACTGCGTTACTAGCTTTCTAAACGGTCAGGCCGCGCACTCGACGCTGTACATTCCTCAACCAATCTGAAGATGCAGTCGGTAATGCAGATGGAGAAGGGCTCAAGACTAGAGTGATCGATTTCGCGGATCTGCTGATGTAGAATATCAAGAACCTGGAGCTAAGTTTGGGTCGCCAGCTTCCTTCCATCAAGGAGAGTTTGGGACTGGAAGACATCGGGAGGAAAGCACGAAAACAAACGACGGGTAAAATGGAACTCATACCAGATCGGACCTCTCTTATATGTTGCGGTCCTTGGTTATTGTTTCGAGGCAGGAAGTAGATCGTGACTCCAAGGAGGTGGTCTTCGAGGATGTGGAATCGGGTTATACCTTGTTTATCAAGGTTGGTAAGTTCTGCTTATAATGAGGAATCTCATTCACTTGCGTTTCTCAACAGACTGTTGACGTCAGGAAGGCAGCCGACGACACTTCGCTCCTAGTTGTTCAGTTCCAACTGGATGCCAAGTCGCCCGGAAGAGAATATGCATTCTGGAAGTACGCTTCTACCAACTGATTTATGAGGGACGAATGCCCCAACCGATCTTTAATCCTACTTCGCCAGCTTCTCCTGCTCAACTCCAATCGGGCAGCACCCAGCGGGAACTCAGAGCGCGGGCCCCAAAACCGCATTTATCCTTACAATAGGCCCCATCGAAAAGTCTCAGTTATCCCGGGATCTATCTTGTGCCGTATGCATGAAGCAAAGTAAACCCGCTGCTCTCGGTGTCAATGTGAGTGGTAGTTTACAGGTTCTCCTTCAATTCGAACAGGCTGACCGACCGTACGGTTCTCATTTATGCTTTGTAGCAACGCCCTACTGTAGTCGAGGTAAGCATTTTTGCTCTACATAGAGCGAGCATCCTGCATTTCCTTACCACATTCGTCACCAGAATGCAGTGGACGAGACACAAGAAGACCTGCAACGGTTTGACGAGCACGGAGACAACCCTTTTCTGATCCAAGTCCAGTACAACGGGACGCCGTTTATTCTGGCGTACGATCGGACAAGGGCGCTCGATACGCACCTCAACAGGAATGACAATCCAAGAGTGTTTGACCAAATCGCCGCTTTGGCGAGGGAGAAAGGATTTGGGGGAATGAAGATATGGGTATGGGCAAAAAGAAACGCAGACTGGGAGCTGAGACTGGCATTGGATAAGATACCTAGCCATAACGTTCTTTGTTAGGCGTTGTAGATGGGCTGTTAGGCTCTATATCGGAGCAGTTGGTTTTGTTGGCTGATACTCTAAAATCGATTCAGTCTAGCTAGATGGAGAAAGAAGTTGATTTACGCCTTCGTTCTAACGTTTAATGGTGACGGAACTCCATCGAATTCAAGACTAGGATATTATTTTCGATCTGAGCTGCTCCCAAGGGGCGACTCCGGTGCGGTATGCCGGCGGGCTCCGCCAGTTCAACCAGGATTTCTCTCAAGGAAAGCCGACAATAAATAGTATTGAGTTGCCGAAACTTTTACTTGACCTGGGGCATACTCACTACGAGCTTCGTCAATTTACACCTTTACGCAATCCAGAGTCAGGGTTGTCCCGCGGCAGAAGTCTCTCATGCAAGACGAGCCTGCTGCGAGCTCCTCAATCATAATTTGCTTCTTTTCCGTGTCGAACGGTCGTCGGGGGAGTTAGGGGAAGGCTTACATTCTCTCAGGCTAGGTTAAGATAAATCGAGCCTGCCAGTGCCGTTCCCTGCCGTTCGCCTATACCGGCACGGAGCGTCGACATTCTCTGACAGTAATTACTACGATATTCTCGCGTGTACAGGTCAAATGACCTACTCTCAGAGATCGAATACATTCCCATCGCTTCGCGCTGTTTATCAGTCGAATCATTCATGGGAGGATAGGAAGGCAGCCGATTCGCAAGCAGCTTAGGTGGTATTTAAGGATACAAGAACTCTTGACCCCACACCCTACCAAGCTCAGGCGAAACCCCCACTCACTGAATTATGGGACATTTATTCACGTTTGCTGCGATATCTGCATCTCTTCTCATGAGCGCTCACGCTCGCTGGGAACAATGTACGTCATTGGTGGTCGCAACTTAACTACGGTTAACATTATTTGGCAATATTATAGGTGCAGGAACTGGTTAGTGGGTTTTTTAGTGTTCCGGCTCCCATAACTGACCCGCATTCTCCGTGTAGGTTGGACTGGGCCGACTGCCTGCCCGGAAGGCGAAGTCTGTACATACGTGAACCCATGGTTCGTCATTTGACCCGCACGATTGCTCATAAATGAGTATTTTTGAAGGTTCTGATTAGCCCTGGACTCGATTGTAGGTACAGCCAGTGCCTTCCTCCTAGCACTACAACCATAACAAGCCCCATCACAACACCCAGCCCCGCTCGCCATTAACTCTCTTTCCCAGACTGATCAGTTATTTGCTGAACTTCCGAGCTCATTGCACTATGATGTTCTTTTTTTGTGAATTCCAACGTCCTTATGAGAGCTTTGTCTGTGCGATGCAAACCCAACATCCTTACGCCGATAAGTAGTTGTCCAATAAACTGTTTTCACCCCCCCCCCCCCAACAAAAAAGAGGATGAAATCGTAAGCCCTATCATGTTCTTTTCCCCCTAGGTTAGGTATGAGGGCTCTGCGATGAATAATTCTATTTAGCAACCCTCCTTCGCGAACAGCCTACAGCACCCCCTCGGAACGACCTCAACCAAACAACCTCGAAGGGAATAAGATCCCACACCCTCAGAGTCGTCACATTACGGGAAGTTACCCGCCGTCGCCGCCAGGGACGATGTCAGTGCCGACCGACGCGTCGTCACCGTCCCTGACCGTGATGATCGGGCGACACGAATACTGAACTTACTCGCTTTATTAACTCGGCAGGCTCAGCACCCATATAACTATAACTTAAGATGTAGCCAGTCGGATGTTTATGTAATGATGCGGTATTCACGGTAGAAACTGCACTGAGGGCGACGTCGACCGAGGCCTGCGTGCTGACCGCCCAATGGTTAGGCGGTTATCGCATGCGTAGATATTAATAGAAAGAGCTATTTATATTATATAATATTTACTCGGGTGAATGCTCGCGTTGACCCCTCGTCGTCTTATTCCTCTGCGATTAAAACTCGTCGAGCGAACATGGATCTAGCTGATTTATTGGGCAATATAGTCATCAGAAGAAGATAGAATAATAATAATTAGTGTAAGTTACGGTACTAATATAGCTTTCGATTCGAATGAGGTTCACGCGTAAAGTGTGCTTTCGTAGATACCCAAGCACCCAAAAATCATTGGACATTGTAATTCGGTATTGGTCATCGGCCAATAGCTCTTCGATGTCGATTCATTTAGCTACCTTTGTAAACCCACACCTCCGCAGTACTGGCTCTGTACGGAGCCGCCGGCTTGATTCGGCGAAAAGTCCTGATGTCGACGGCAG
>WSTY01001126.1:0-12157 GCA_019633465.1 Tulasnella sp. 417
GGTTCAACGTTCCCGAACCTAGTGGTTTGAAGCCCGATGAGTTGAAACAATGGGCCGAAAAGAAGCAGACACCGATTCGATTCCGGTAAGCGTTCCAGCCCGTGTGCTATGAAGCATTTTCAACTGATGACGCATTTACCTTGGCCAGCGTTATCAACATTCTTAAAATGCTGATGGAGGGCTCCGTTCTCGAGAAAGAGGATATGCATATCCTCGGTCGCATCCGAGAATTTGCATCTGAAGCTGCGAAGGTCGCCGCTCCGGCCCAACAACTCATTGCCTTGGTCAACAGAGCTGTTGGTCCCTTTACTTTACTTCAACGAATGCGTTACTAAATTGATGGTCACATAGGAAAACGGAGAATTTGGCAGGGTAACCAAAGTTACCACCACCACTCAGCCCCCACCAGCGCTCTTGCCAAAATCCAGCCGTGCCCTCAAGTTCATGGACGTTGATCCTTTGGAAATGGCCAGGCAGCTGACCATTATGGAAAGTCGAATGTTCATGAAGATCCGACCTATGGAATGCTTGTCTCGTGCCAAAGAAGGTCAAGGTGACGACGACAATATTCGGAAGATCATCAACATGTCCAACAAGGTCAGTTTGACGGAGTGTTGGGTTTCCTTGCGTTGTTGACATGGTTTCTTTAGATTGCCTCCTGGGTGGCAGAACAGGTCCTCAGCAAGGACGAGCCTCGAAGGCGCTCCGCCTACATCAAACAATTCATCCTTATTGCTGAGGTAGGCGATTCGTCGGGCAAGGTTGACTGGCCGTAGTGTTAACCGAGCTCCCATTAGCGCTGTCGTGAAATGAACAACTTCTCAACAATGGCTGCTCTTCTCGCTGGTCTTAACTCACCGCCAATTCGACGCCTGAAACGGACGTGGGATGTGATACCTCCCCGCGTCACCGCTCAACTTGATGACGTGGAGAAAACGCTCGACTCTGGGAGAAACTTCAAGGGTTATCGACAGCTGCTAGCCACTGTCGCACCCCCATGCATTCCCTTCCTTGGTGGGTTTCCGACGCCATCGTCTACTCACCTAATTCTGACTTCTTGCGCTCTCTAGGCGTGTACTTGACTACCCTGACATTCATTCAAGACGGCAACAAAGACATGCTCAACAAGGAAAACAATCTGATCAACTTTGGCAAGCGGCAGAAGGCCGCCGAGGTCATTCGGGAGATCAAGACCTACCAGTCACGCCCGTACAACTTGACCGAGTTGCCGAACGTACAAGATTTGATCGAAAAATCTCTTGCTCGGGTGGAGAACTCGCCCGATTTCTGGGACCTCAGTGTCCAACTCGAACCAAGAGAACGCGAAGATGAAAAGATGGCGAGGTTACTTCAAGAGAGCGGATTCCTGTAAATATGATTGGGATGTTTGGAGGTTTCTCGGATTCGGCTGTTTTGTTCCATCACGCATCATCGTTCAAGTTTCGCTCATCCATCTTTCTCTTTCTTTCCTCCCTCCAATATTTGCTTTTCTTATGCACGCACTTGACAATGCTTTATCGGTACACCAATTATCGTTCCAAGTGGATAATTGAAATATTTCAGATTTACCCCGCACTCGCGTTTCCGGCCAACACTCTAGTAGACCCCTGTATGAAATGATATATATATCTATGGACGGCATTGCCCCACTTTCACTTGGAAAATAAGCACCAAAGCACTACGACTCGTCCATCTCGTCATCGGCGACCGCAACACGATCCAGCTTCGCTGCCAGTCTGCTTCCACTACCGTCCGAAAGTCCGTCATTTCCATCTCCTACTTTCGAGGCGTCGACGCTCAGAAGCCCGCTGCTGCTGGATCCGTTAGCAGCCGGCGCTTCCCCTTCAGTCTTCCCCTTCCCTTTGGCTTTGCCTGAACCCTTTGCACCACGCTGGAAAGCCTTAGCGAGAGCACCTTCCCCTGGTTCTTCTCCTGGTGCCTTTTGGGGTTGCTGTTGCAACTTTTTCTCCCTCTTGTCGAGAGCGGCGGTTGCGGACATGCTTTGCGGGATGATATCTTCAAGGAAGGATAGGCCTTCGTTCTGCTTGACCGCGATCGCTATCCAGTGAATCGGGCTACGATTAATTGAGACACATTTCATTTCAGGAAAAGCACTAACCAAGATCTTTCTGCTGAACCGTCAGTCGGCCTTCGCGACGTGCTTGAGCCTGACCCGCCCGGGCGAGCTTTTTGATGAACTCTTCCTACAAGGATCTATTAACAACAGGTAAAATCCTCAGATTATGTGAATTGGCTCACAGTAGCTACTGCTATGAGGAACACGGCTTCTTTCGTTGTAGTGGCCATCTCCTTGTCGGCCTTGATGATCTTCTGGACGCGTGCCAACGGCAGCAGAGTGGTCCCTGGAACGCGATCCGTTCCCGCTGCAGCTGAACTAGCGGCTCCGTCACCAGTTTTCTTTGGTGCATTGCTCCCTCTCGCTCTTTTGTTTGAAGGTGCCGCCGAGGTTGCTGCTTGCGGAGGCGCGTGCTCGTCTGGTGGAGCCTCTTGCCCGCTTGGAGGTTTCTGGTGGCCAGGTGCTTTGACAGGTTTGGCTGGGCTATCTCCTCTCTCTGGCGGTGGTGACGGTGAAGGAGCTAGTGGTGCTGGACCAGAGCTGGAGGAAGGGTAGGTTCCGGTGGGAATGGCTGGATCGATGTCCATATTGCTTTCGGCAGTTGGTTGAGGTTTGGACTGGGGTGGTCTACTGGGGCGCGCGGCACGCGCCTGAATAACGCGAGAAGAGAGTTGAAGAGAGATGTCGGCCGGAGGGAACAGTTGGCAAGTTCGGTGCGGATGGGATGCTGGTAGGGACGGAGATCTTCCTGGCCGACTTGAGCGTGAGTTGGCTCCAGGAAAGCGGAGGAGTGCACTGTGCATCCTGACACAGACTGTACGAGGATTTTCGACGCGCCCCGGCATTTCTAAGGGCTAGCCCTTTTGTCAGATCTTACATTCCACTGTTCCTGTATCTGAATTCCTGTCGGCATTCTCTGAAACAGGATTTCAGGATCAAGAGAGCGAATGTAGACGGTGGTGACAAACACGCTTCAAACAATCCCTTTCTCTCTGACCCTGGCCTGCCTCTGAATGAGCCATTACAATTCCTAGATTTCAAATTGCTGTAATGCGATACACCAATCCCTTCTCGGCGTACTCTTAACATGACCTCAGCTGCCACCTTGTGCCGATACAATCCCGCTTGAACTGTCTCTCTGGTCCGGACTTAGTTGTTGGAGTGATGTGAGGGAACTTTGGGGTTCAACTCAACAGTATAGACGGAAAGGTGCTTCATGATCACGATGATGTCACAGAAATAATCTCCACCGAGCCCTATTCGGATAGGACTTGTCGTGAACGCCGAGTTCGGGAACCAAGGCTGCTTCTCCGACTAGGGAGCGGTATGAATGAAATATCACAAGTTCCAGCATTCTCAGATCCTGCCCACCGGATTTGACTACAACTTGGCCCGAATCATATCTGCTAACCTTTGTCCGTCCTCATCATCTAGCTCGTTCCGTAGAAGTAGTTCCGCTTTCAGCATATCCTGGTAGGGAGGCTCCTTCTCCGAGGTCTCATCCCGAAGCTTGGATATTAGCCCGTTGGCTCTCTCGGAGGGTGCTGGTACAATGTGGTAGTGAACCTGCAATCTCTTATATCAGTGTAGCTCGATATGGGCCCATTCCAAACAAGGACGAACATGTGGTACTGCCTGCAAAGGATGATTAAGCAAGAATTTCAAAAGCTTTACGACACTGTGGACGCACTTGAGCATACTCTTGGTTGCATACCACATTAAGGGCAGTATTATCTAAAGCTGAAACGACGAAGCTGATTTCAGCATTAAATTGAACCTGGACGAGGGGACTGCCTCCCCACCTCGCGTGACAGCACCTGCAACTCTTGTTACAGCCTGACCCAGGCGGCCTGCAATCGCTTCTGGGAGCTCGGACATTCTTGATATATGTTCCTTAGGGATGACAAGGACGTGGCCCGGTCGAATCGGTAAAATATCTGTTCGGGGGAAACGAATGCGGTCAGAATGGTGTCACGAGAATTGACTGAGTTAGCGTGCAGGATAAGATAACAGTAAGGGACAAAAGGTAAGCGATTGATAGTATTTGAAACTTGCCTAGGATTGCAATAATGTGATCGTCCTCGAAAATACGGAATGCTCGCTGTTTCCCCGCAATAATGTTACAAAAGGCACAATCATCCGGGTGGTTCAGTCGTGAAGCTTTCCTGGCCATCTCTAAGTCTTCGGCAGAGTTGTTGCCGATGTTTTCCCATTCGTTTGCTCGCTTAGCAAAGCTCTCTATGAGATGGGAGGTCATTGCGTTGCGACCCGTAAAAGCCCTATTTCTAGCTCTCACGGTTGGTATGGCCTTCGGAATTCAGGCCATTCGGAACAGTCGCAGAGTGATCCTGGGCACTGACCTCTGAACCGGCATATCTTTCTCCCCAACTACCGACCGATTATCTACCGTTACAATTCGAACCTGGACCACGGCAATAATCGGCCCAATGTGATGCAGCAGTGGGATGAAGCTCGCCGTCAGCCATTCTCAGTGACGTTCGAGCTCGACCAGCCAGTCAATAGGGTGTTAAGACATTCTCCTCCACATCAGCTAATATTTTAAGCAACAGACAACCAGAAAATTTTCTATCAAAATTAATGGAAAATTGGGGAGGGCCCTAGTGCTAAACACTTGAAATGCCGGAGTGGTATGAGAAACGATCCATGATCCCGAATCGGAAGAGGGGCGGACTTCCACATACTAGTTAGACTGCACCGGTTGGAATTAAGTCAGTGAATATAACCACTTCCTTATGCTCGATGGCTTACGAGACGATTCACTATAACTTCCGGAACCAGAGCACCGAGTTCGGCTATCTCCACCTCGTCCATATTACTCACGCGGAAGAATGTGAGGGTAAGTCTCTTGAGCTTTGCCAGTTGCTCTCCTAAATCGAGGCCTTTCAATCGGGGCTTGATGGCATTCAAAGCGTGACGGCGGCCACGGTAACTTGCGATGGACAGAGATTCGAGGTGAGGGAAAAGCCGCTTGTTGCTAATCCCTCCAACTGAATTTGCAAGATCCCCATTTAGAGTCGACATGGAAAGATGGCGAGTATTGGGGAATTTTGAACTAATTATGGGAAGCAACCCAAGGACCCTAGGGGGGTACATATCGCTAACTTCAACGGTTTCTACCTCCAACCGCCGTTGAGGAGGTATTCCCTCGAGTATAGCAGCGGATACTACCAAGGAGCCGAGTTGATTATGCCCATACCCGGAGATTGCTACGTCGAACCCATCCATCGTGACGCCCGAGCTGTACCTGCTCTGGACCAACTTCAGCACGCTCCCGGTTTCTCCGCCAGTGATGCGCGACGCAAACCGGCCGATGCTACGAAGATTTTCAGGTCGGAGATTTTCGTCGCTCGCAGTAAAGTGGATACGGCATGTTGTGGTGGGCGAAGCGATTATTGAATTAAGGGCTTCGAAGGGCGGACTGCCGCCTCTTACATCTAGGATAAGACATTCAAGGGCCTCCAGCTTGACGGTTGGAATGCGTCGCCAATGGCCAGAGCTTCTCGGGAGTCCTAGGTCAGTGAGGCTAAGGATACGAAGTCCTGGGGATGCCGCTAGAATGGTAAAAACCTCTTCCCGAGGAAACATCTGCTCATAAACCCCTGCGTCTATGTGTAGATATTCCAGGTTGCTCCACAGTACGCCCTTCCTGATGAAATTGGACCAGTTTAGAAAGAGGTCTTGGAGGTTTGGTGCCCACTGGGCCGAGTGGAATGGATTCACTAGAGTAATTGGACCATGGCCAACAAGGCCAATACTGCCACGTAAGTCGAGAGTGCGAAGACGCGGTGCTGTTAAGGCATGTTCAATTATGTACTCGAAGTCTCGGTCTAGGATGGCGAGCTTTCGGACGCGCGGCATGTGGATGAAGATGGCTTTTGTCAGCGTCCGGGTGTCGTCACGGTTCCGTATCGAGTGACGCGAAGTGGCCGCGGAGTCCACATCGATCTCTGCTTGTTTCGACTTTTGTAGAGCCATACTACATACCGCCTCTGGCTCAGAAGAGCTTATAATGCTCCAGCATTGCGGGCAGTCGTCGATCGACGCGGACCAGGAGGTGGCCACGAGACGGAGGGCACGGAGCCTGTTGTAGTAGGAACCGCCCACCTCTCCTTTCAGTGCGGTAATGATGATGATCTTCTGGAAGACCTCGACTGGTAGATTGCTGATACTTGGTGATGATGTTTGTGGGCATCCGGCCGCGGCGTTTGTTGCCAAAGGCCGCATCCCAGTCCGGCCTGGGTGTGCCATAGATAAACTGCAGTCAAGAGCTGTGGTGGACTGGGTTCAAGTATTCGAGATACTCTTATCGATATGTTTTAGATGAATCGCGCCGGTAAGGCGGACAAGGCCTTTGTCAAACCAGTGAAGAAGACAACTGCCAGATGGGTACAAACGCCGTCAAGTACCGGATCTTCCAGGGCCGGCCATTGGCCATTGACGTGCTCACCTACAACGAAGCTTAAAGTACTGTAGTTCCCAAGAGGGTGGAGAAGAGGGGTCCAGATGTGGTTGGATGACGTAGTCCGCATGGCGCCATCGCGCCAAGAATATCCGCATCATGCCGCCTTCGATGATCCACAGGAACTCTTACACAAGGTTGCTTCTATTATATTTGCTTGGTTATTAAGAATGAGATGACCCAGGTTACCTTGGTCTAGGGGCAATATTTGTTGCTGCAACCCACGGCCGTTCTGTTCGGTCAAGAATCCCGCAGAAACCTTCGGGAGCCTGAATGATTGAACGTCTTGGCGAACAATCAGGTCGGCTAATTTTCCTCCTGGCGTCAGAATGACGAGCTGCCGGTTAGGAGAGCCTATCGCAATAGGGTTAAAAAGTGACGAATGCCAAGAAACCACGTGACGCTAAAGGTACTGATATATATATGACCCATTATCGAACGGTGAACCACCACGGATTGGGCTGGTTCATTTCATCTGAGGAGATAAACACTGAGACCGAGGCGTTTGAGGATGTCTTCCGAACCACTTTACAGATACATCACTGGCCAGGTCTGACCCCAGATTGCTGCGGGTCTCTGTGCTGCCAAGCTGATGAACCAAACCTTTTACCAAACGCCATCAACGAAAATAGGAGCTTGCAGAATTGATCAAATCCGGGAAAGAACCTCTCAAAGACTACGCGGTTGTCGACGTTCGCGGTCAAGACTTCTCTGTACGATCTTCTTCGCCGTTTCAATAACCTGTTAAGGCGGAATATCTTATGCAATCTTGCTCGGCTCAAACAGGGTGGGAACATAGTCAGCTGCTTGCAATCTCCGTCGGAGAAGTTTGAAGAAGATGTAGATGAACTTATCGAGAAGACCAAGGATGTGCCCCGAGTGATTTTTCACTGTCACATGTCTCAGCAAAGGTAGGAAATCTCTCTATGATATTATACTCCGCGCATCGGATCTAACACATATGTACACGTGAATAGAGGTCCAAAGGCTGCGTTGGTACGTCGTGGCTCGAGCCTAACTGAAAGTAGGGGTAGTGCATAAAATTGCTGATAACCATGCTTCTGCTCCTGCTGGAATTCGCGATCGGACATCTCAGGCTTATGCTAAGCGCCGTCAAGTCGAGAAGGACGCGACCGCCGATGTTAACACTGCACAACCAGAACAATCTCAAGCCAAACAGGAAATACTTGTCCTTCGTGGGGGTTTCGCCGAGTTCCAGTCAGCTTTCAAGGTGAGGCGCTAAATCGATCGAACGTTTCGAATGGAAGGGCGCCCCTGATCTGTTCTTGCATCATGACCCCCAGGATGATCCAGAGCTAGTTGAGAAATGGCAGAAGGAGGTCTGGGGCTCTACTTAGTGCCGAGTGTGATGATGAAAGATATGCAATAATCATGATGCAATAGATAAAGCCAAGTTTTAGATACAAACGGGCTGGCTCTGGTGCTGTCGGGATGTTCAACATTCGATAGTTCACCTTACCTAGTACCCCGCAACTTGACTTCCGAACCCGTAATCGCCATTCCAACCGCAGGCTAGCTAGGAGTCGCTTATTGAAGTAGGGACTAGCGAGGTCACGCGTTGAGAGGCGTTATTGAGGCATCTCCGGTGCGCGTAACGACTGTCTCTCCATGAGGCGTTTAGCTGAAAGTCACAAAACCGTGAGACCTCAAAGATATCTATTCTACGCACTGTCACCCTATTCCCGCGAACTGGTGTGAGCTCGGCTTCCTTTGAAGGAATAACCGTCGAGCTTAAATTTCGCTCTCGAAAATGTCGTTTAAACCCCTTTACAGATACATCACTGGCAAGGTCTGGGCTCATATCACCCTGAGCAGATCAGCTTTCACCTTCTAGCCCCCTTTCTAACAAGATGCTATCGAATAGGAACTTGCCGAACTAATCAAGTCGGGAAAAGAACCGCTCAAGGACTATGTCGTCGTTGACGTCCGTGATCACGACTTCCTTGTATGCGTTGCATTCGTCCTTTCCCATGCCTTGCCAGAAATGAATACCTGATGAAAGATGGTTTACCTTCAACATAGGGCGGGAATATTGTCAACTGTTTGCGATCTCCATCTGAAACGTTCGCGGAGGATCTAGATGGGCTTGTTGCGAAGACCAAAGATGTTCCCAAAGTGATCTTCCATTGCGCCTTGTCCCAGCAAAGGTAGGGACATCCTTGACTATGAGGTACTATTCAACGCATGGGACTAACTGTACATCCTTTCGTTCGATAAGGGGTCCCAAAGCTGCGTTGGTGCGTCGGGCCCTCGATGGAATTTTGGCGGATGCGAGTACGGAAAGATTGATCACCATTCGTTGTTGCTCCCCACATACCCACACAAACCCGCCAGACCTATGCTAAGCGCCGTAGAGCCGAGAAGGAAGCAAATGCTGATCCTGATGCCGCACGGTTAGAACAGGCTGAGGACGAGCAAGATATACTTGTGCTGCGAGGAGGCTTTACCGAATTCCAATCAGCTTTCAAAGTGGGTAACTAAACCAAACATGATCGCCGCATCATGCTTAATGTTTCTCTATGCGTCGACTGCCAGGATGATCCGGAGCTGGTTGAGAAATGGCGGAAGGAGGTTTGGGGTTCGGGCTACTTTTAATTGTTAGTGTGCAAGGCGCAGAACAGTCCCGTCGGAATATAGAAGCCGGATCCTTCGTTATTTGCGCAGACCGGGTGATCCGGATCCGCGGTGGATGCCATCACCCTCCCCCCCCCCCGGCGCACACACACCCCTTGGCGTTCGAAGCCTCATCCAGGCGCTGGAGACACGTGCATCGTTCCCGAGCCCAGCTGACGGCATATCCAGAGCCATGAAGCATTAGTCGCACGGCCCGTGTTATGGTACCATTCCTAAGAACAGTTCCATGGGGCTGGAACAAGTGGGAAAGTTCCGCCAGATTAATATTACCACAACGGTGAATTCCCCTGTAAACCACCCAACCACCCTACTACGGATCTACTGTAGATACGTCGTTATGTCGCCCCAACCGCTCTTTCGGTATATTACTGGCAAGGTCCGTAAACTATAAGAGAGCTGCAATGCATTTTCTACGTCACTCATCGTAGCCGGAAAAGGAACTTGCCGAGTTGATCAAGTCCGGAAAAGAACCTCACAAGGACTACGTCGTCATCGACGTTCGGGACGACGACTTTGCTGTACGATGCTCACTCTGTATTCTCAGCCCACCCTTTTTCTGACGTCTTTATACGAACATCAATAGGGTGGTAACATCGTTAACTGCTTCCCCTCACCCTCCCAAACATTTGAAGATGGCTTGGACAGCCTCTTGGAAGACACGAAGGACGTGCCCAAGATAATCTTTCACTGCGCCCTGTCTCAACAGAGGTGAGATCTGCTCTTCTAGGTACCTCGTCGCATCTTCCAACGGCTCTTTGTCTGTAATTTAGGGGTCCCTGGGCAGCGTTGGTGAGTACCGGCCTAGAGGTCTTTGTCTGTTCATCAGAAATCATCTCACCGATATTTCTTTCGTAATTTGTCTTCCATCATCCCAGCGCTACGCAAGGCGCCGCAAAGCTGAGGCGGAGGCAATGGCCGGAACGGATGCCGGAAAAGAATCCCAAGAGGGCAAGCAAGAAATATTCGTGCTTGAGGGCGGATTTACGAAATTCCAGCAAGATTTCAAGGTATGTGACCCTAAACTTGTAGCATTGTCGGCACGATTCTGATGCTCGCTGGGGCGTATGTGCACTTGCTGTCAGGATGATCCACAACTGGTAGAAAAATGGGACGAGAAGATTTGGGAAGAACAGACGTGGGAGGAGGAGCAGGATAGGGATGAGGAGGTCTGGGCGTTGGACGACTGATTGTTGCTTGAACATTTGGCAAACCCGGGAATCCAGCTCAGCCCCGTAGGCTCTGGATAAGAGAACGGGGGTAATCACAGCCTGCCATTAACTATGTCGCTTTAAATGATAGCAGTAGGTGTAGCATGGAATGCATATTTGGGTCACTGTGACGACGTGCTACTGCTGTTGCCTGCAGCCTCCAACTGGGCTTCCCGTGCCAGGGCCCGCTCCTTCGCCGCTCTTGCATGACGTTCCGGGTATTGCCTCTGCATAGTCTGCATAACCTCGAGTTCTTGAGCTCGTTCACGGCGGCATACAGCCCTGAATAAAGGAGAACAGGTTAGCCATGTCTGGTGAATGGTGTTACCAAACACCGTGACCTGCAAACCTACCATGAAGTACATGATATGAAGACAAAGGCACCCATAGCCCAATTTGCAGCTGCTTTAGGACCTATTACAATGCCGACAGCATGCATCAGCTGGGCTCCTTATAGTCCATTTGAGGGGGTTGCGTACCAGCGTTCAAATACCGTAAAGCTCCGATACCGGCACCACTCGCGATTCCGTACATCAGACTATTCCGAGCGCACGGTATCTCCGGAAGTCTTTTGAAGTCATCTACAAGAGAGACTTGCTTGGCGGGGGGAATGCACGCTTCGTGTCAGGGGTCCAGAATCGTTTGGGATATGCGTGTCATCTACCTTGAGTGCCTTTGAATAATCCTGAAGTGAAGGACTGCCGGCCGTCGGGCTAGTTGACTTCTCGGGCGCATCTCCTGCTGTCTTGGCAAGGTTGTCGAGCAAAGAGTCTGAAGACGACGGTGTTGAAGAGGAGGACATGGTGAGATTGCCAAAAGTTGCGGGACGCGGACTTGGACCCTGACACGGTCAACAACCGAGCGAAACCACAACAATCACCGAACGTTTGTTAACAAGCGTCTATCTTGGACCAAGTAAATCTACACAAGCAGCATTAACGATATACAAAATACACTTGGGAATAGGGGAATTCAGGGAGAACAAGAGAATCGTTCAAAGAATGAATGGTGGTAGAAGAAGTTTACGATTGAGAGGTGTACGCCCCCTTATGGACATATTCGACGTTCCACATCCCTCCAATGTTAGCATTAACTTCGAGAGCCTCGTCGTCGGCATTTCGGATCGGAACATCTCCATCGTCGTCGCCGTCCGAAACGGTAGTCAGCCTTGAACTTGTGGGTTGTGGAGCAGTGGGCTTGCTCCCTTTCCACGTCCAGATGGTGCGTCGTCGAGTGTGCGGGTCCTGTAAAGAAGCGAAGGGAGAAGAGGGGGAGAGGGAAAGATAATTAGCATGTAGCACCCGGAATCTCGAACCACTTCCTTCAGACTTCAAAGAAAAAAGAAGCCGAGAATCAAAAGGGGAAATTCGAGCCGCAGGCAAACAACAGAGAGGCGAACCAAACCAAAAGCAAAGCCCAACCCCAAGAAACTTTTGCACTCACCATTTCAAGAACGACGCTCTTCAAACCAGGTGCGTACCCACCCAGCTTCCACTTATCCAAGATCTTCAGCTCTCTGCTCTTCAGCTCCCTCTGACCTTTATCCAGGATCTCGATGACTTTTGGGTCTTTGTAATCTCGTCGACGAGTTGGCGGCAGAGGCATACCATCGGGACCCTCAGCTCCAGCATCCATGACCATCTCTCCAGTCTGAGGGTTGATGGCCGTGATGAACGTGGTCTGGAAGTTCATGGGAGGCGCAGGCGCGGGAGGTGGTGGTGGAACTGCACCGTCGTC
>WSTY01001127.1:0-12155 GCA_019633465.1 Tulasnella sp. 417
TGATTGAGGCGGGGTGGGGGATGTCGGCTGAGAACTGTTATGTAATACTACGGACTTTAGTCGCCGCGGCGAACCGAGCCAGCCATGTGCAACTTATCACGCTAAGTCTAGCTCTTCCCCGAATCGACACAATCAATCGATCACCGGCCATGGATAGCATTGGCTGCAATAGTACATTCAGCTTTCAACTATCGCTGCCCAAGACTTTGACGCATCGGAACCCAAAGTTGCTCGATCTGCCAGATGAACTGCTTCTGGAAATCCTTTGGAGCCTCAATTTAGAGGCAATCTTCAGTATGAGAAGGGTTTGTATCCATATTCAGTACCACCTGAAGTTACTGATTTTCCTTTCTCCGGTTTGTAGGTTTGCAGACGAATGATGGCGATCTCGAAAACACGTAGTCTTTGGTTCATCCTTTTTTATCGACTGCAAGAAGAAATGCCGGGGCTTTGGTCTGGGCCGAGTTATGAAAACCTTGATGCCGCGGAGCTGGAGCACCTTGTGGTACGGGCAGCGCGACTTGAGAAAAACTGGTCCAGCGAGGACCCCGTGTGCAAACGGCCTCTTCGGCAATTCCGACTAAAAGATGCTTTCGTTCGATGTCTCGTACCAGGCGGGCGTTGGTTGATCTCAGGTCTCTGCGATAGCTCCAGTCGTCTGGTCTGCACGGATCTCGACTCTCCTTCTTCGGGCACGTTCGTTCTCCTCCGCCACCCCGAGCCCGAATTCCGAGGGGACGCTCGACGCATCGCGCTACATCTTGAAACAAGATCCGACACACTCGCCTTCACCATTTCCGTGACCTACCTTTCGCCTGGTGAGTAACATGCAAAGTTCGATTACGAGTCTGCTAATGAATGTGGTTCGTAATAGCGGATTCGGTAGTGTCGTACTTCAACGTAATGCAAACCGACAATTTTCAAGGAACCGCCTGCTGCTCTGTTTGGCATCTCCGACTTGAAGAGTCAGAGACATTTACGGTGTCGCACCGCACCCTGTTCCCTTTGCTTTACCCTGAAGATTTCGGGAACGAATCCTTTGTTATGAATGGAGACCTTTTACTTCGCGGAACGGATCACGAACACGCGCGGGTCTTCGAGGTATTCGATTACCTTAACTGCTCGGACCATCAACTACGCCGAGGATCGGTTGTTTTACCTCGGGAGAATCATTTACCAGTTGTGGGTTGCTCTCATTGTCGTCTCGCGTCAATCATCTAAGGATACCAATCCGTTAGGTTCATGCACTCCGCATTATGCCTCATGGCCAGTTCCTGGTCATAGCCTCAGGAATTCTGCAGCTTTTCCAACTACCAGAGCTTTCTGATGTTCCGTCGGCATCTTTCCCCCCGTGGAGTGACACGGGGTATCCATTGTGGACATACAATTGGGAATCTCGAGTTCCTCGTTTCTACCCAGCCATCACACCGCCCCACCTAGCCTTCCGGAGGTCAAGGGATTTATGTTTCGGCCTGCTGATTCAGGCGGACAACGTATTCCTGTACGTCGGCTTCCCGCTAGACGGTTCAAATTTGTTAGAGGTGCAAGAGGTGGTTATGGAACAGACGGCGAGTTGGATGGCTGCACGGGTGGGCTCTCACCGGGGAGTCTGGTATGATCGCAGACCGAACCGTACATTACCACATCTGACTGCATTCAAGGTTCCTGGAAGCAAGAGCGTTGCTAGGGAGCTGGCAGGGACTGATCGGAGTGGGCCAAATGGGCTAGAATCGGTGTCCTTTCACTTAGGATCTTGTAACGAACTCCAGGAAACCCCATCGAGACGAAACTTTTTCTACTTTGATGAGACAAGCGGTCGCGTTTTGATACCCATGTACGTATCTTACAACGCCTTTATGCTGTTGGAATTCGCACAATCCGCGCATGTATAACCAACTCGTCACCCGCCTTTCTTGATGTACCGTGTTAAATGAGGGCCTACAATCCTCTTCAGGGATAGAGGCGCATTGCTCTGAAGTAATAAACTCTTTGATTGCGAATTCGGTTCAGCTCGATGTGGCTCGGAGAGCGGCTTTCCTTGTGCGGCCGGGCGGAGGACGCGTGCTATAGCACAAGAGTGGAGGCTTTCGCGCAGCAAGTAAATGTTTATAATCGGTAGGCCCAAAGATAAAACGAATAAGGCTTCATAGAAGAAAATGAGACTCGGGATACATGTATGGAATGAAACAACAACCGGAGGAGAGAGAAAGCGAATTGGGATAAATAATGTCGCCCTGCCGTCGGTAGACGGGATGACACGTGCAAAAGGAGTCTGGCGAAGCGTTGTAAAAAACACAACGGAACACAATCGCGCCTGATTTTTAGGCGGGGGCTTGTGTTGAGGGTGCAGTGCACTGCGAAAACCGATAACGTGGTTAGCCGAGCTGCACAAGGTCTGTTCTGCGAGAGGTGACCCACCTTAAGCGATCACGCAGTAATAGCTGTACATGCCAGTCTTGGAATCATTATCCACTGGGACCTGGATCGTGGTCTCCTCAGTTGAGGTGGAGGTGGAGAAGAGGTTGAAGAAGGCGTCCATGGAGACTGGTGTAGTTCGGAGAGAGAGCGAAAGGGAGGAGTTTGTTAGATCTGAGGGGGAAGGCGAGTGTGGATGGAGAGAAGGGAGACAGTGCACTTGATGCAGATTGATGGACGATTCCAATCTGAGATTATATAGGCTAGGGACTGATGGGAAGTACAAAGGTGGAAAAGCTCAGGGTAGGAAGCTCTGCTACTTGCTTAACGCGTCGATACAGCGGCGATCTGACAGGCACACCAGTGGTAAAAACTCATGCCAGCCCGTTCCCGTTCCCAATTTGCCGAACACGTTGAAGCCGCAGCCGAAGGAATGGAACGTGGCCGCTGTGTAAGAGTGGCGGAAACACTACC
This sequence comes from Tulasnella sp. 417, assembly GCA_019633465.1. Classification (NCBI taxonomy): domain Eukaryota; kingdom Fungi; phylum Basidiomycota; class Agaricomycetes; order Cantharellales; family Tulasnellaceae; genus Tulasnella; species Tulasnella sp. 417. The sequence continues at coordinate 2,890 of WSTY01001127.1, forward strand.
ATCGTCATCTGGCTGATCCACATCCCACGGCCTCCGTCCAACAGAATTTTGAACGTATCTAGGAGAGACAATACAGATATCTTCCCTTTGAGGGTATGCAGTGTTTAGTAATCTTTACTTCCCGATTTCACTCGCGGTGCGAGATCGAACAACATATTGCTAGTTTGGCCGCCCGCCTATGAATAAGTTATCGAACAAGAACAGGATCTACTGCATAGTGTATCCGCTTCTATCTAGGACTTATAGCTGACTTCGCACGGATACGACCACATAATTAAAAATGACCAAGGGGGTTTGTTGAAATCGTGATATAGAGAGAGCGATGAAATGTGGCCATCGGGCATATTCGTCTGTCAGCATCTCCTTCATACCTTCATCATTCTATTCGCTTCGTGCAGCCTTCCAACAACCCTGCCCAATCGTACCGATATCCGACTTCTTGAACGACTTCCCGTGTGTCCCCCGAACGTCAATTAATCAGGCTATGCCGCTCGCCACGAGTCACGTCCTCAGGTCGAGAACATGATGTTCACTCCTCAGGACAAGGTTTCATTATTACGATGTAATAAACTCCTTGATTATAGTCTTGGTTCATCTCGAGGAGAGCGGCTTGGCCCTTGTTACCGCGGGACTAACGCCGACTAGTACACCGAAGGCACCTTTTTCGCAGCAGAAAATGTTCTCTAATATTAGGTCCCGAAGATTGAATGAATAATGCTTCCAACAAGAATATGCGGCTTGGGATACATGTGGATGGCTACAGAAAAAAGAGAAACAACAACAAACAAGGCATGACAAATCGAAATGGATAAATAATGTCGCCCTGCCGACGGTAGACGGGAACCACGTGTGAAACGGGGGATGGCGAAGCGTTGTAAAAAACACAACGGAACACAGTCGCGCCTGATCTTCGGTCAGGGGCTTGTGTTGAGGGTGTAGGGCCCTGCGAATAGCAACCATGTGGTTAGCCGCACTGCGCACCAGATCTGAATTCACGGAATAGGCGACCCACCTTATGCTATCACGCAGTAATAGCTGTACATGCCAGTCTTGGAATCATTGTCCACTGGGACCTGGATGGTGGTCTCCTCAGTCGAGGTGGAGGTGGAGAAGAGGTTGAAGAAAGCGTCCATGGATGCTGGTGAAGTTCGGAGGGAGGGCGAAAGGGAGGAGTTTGTTAGATCTGAGGGAGAAGGCGAGTGTGGATGGAGAGAAGGGAGACAGTGCACTTGATGCAGATTGATGGAAGATTTCAATCTGAGGTTATATAGGCTGAGAGCCAATGGTTGTACAAAGGTGGGAGAGTTCAGGGCAGGACACTGTGCTACTTGCTCAGCTCGTCGATACGGCGGCGCTCCCACAACGCCATCAATGTTAATGACTTATGCCAATTCTGCGCTTCTCCTGCTTTCTCCGAGTACGTCTCCACCATGGTCAAAGAAACGGAACGTGGTCGCTGTGTTGAAGTGGGGGACACACTGTTATCCCAGGCCCGCCATACCCCACGGTCTCCGTCCAACATGATTCTGACTGGTGTTTGAGTGGAGCATTTCATATACGCCCTCTTCCATAGTACTCAGCATTTAGGAGGCCTTAGTTCTCGATTTCAAACTAGGAAGAAGATGTAGGCATAATGCCGTGGTGGGGTGAAAAAGGTATCACTTTGGCCGCCCTCTTGTACAAACAAATTCTCCAACGAGAGCTTGGTCCACTACACGGAGTCGCCGCTGATGTATCTAGTACCTATAGCTCACCTTGAACGGATCCGACCACGCCTCTGATATCAATAAGGATGGCCAGGACGATTTGCCGATTCTTTGATATGACAAGAGCGATTAAGTGTAATCTGGCCGCATGTTCGTCTGTCACCACATCCTCCTTTGTGACTAATTGTTCTATTAGCTTCGTGGAGCCTCCCACCAGCGTTATCGAGCGCTTTTCATAGCCAATTTTATGAATGACCTGTCGTGCGTCCTCCCAACCTATAGTCACTGGACTCGAGGCGTCTCGTATCCGCGAGCGATGATTGGGGAAGCCCACAGTAAGTTCTATCGCCGACTAAAGGCGAGCTCGTTAATGAAAAGGGCTTTGACGGAAGAGTCGTTATGAATTTGGATCCCGGGGTAAACCCGGGCGCGATTGGTAGGGCGGCGGGCGCGAGTTACCGGTGGCGGCGCTGAGCGTGTTACCGCGTGGATTACGTCTGAATGGTGCTCTGATGGGACCTCTTTCGCAACAGAAAATGTTTTATAATTGTAAGTCCCAAAGATTGAACGAATAAAGCTTCCTAGAAGATGCGGCTTGGGATACACGTGGGATGCAACGAAAGAGAGAAACAACAACACCATAAGGCATGACAAATCGAAATGGATAAATAACGCCGCCCTGCCGTCGGTAAACGGCAGACACGTGGGAAAGAGAGTATGGCGAAGCGCTGTAAAAAAACACAGCGGAACACAACCGCGCCTGATCTCTTCGGTCAGGGGGTTTGTGTTGAGGTGTAGGGCCCTGTGAATTCCGGCCATGTGGTTAGCCGCACTGCGCAACAGATCTGAAGTCACGGAAGAGGTGACCCACCTTAGGCGATCACGCAGTAGTAGCTGTACATGCCAGTAGAGCCATCAGCGTCCACTGGGACCTGGATGGTGGTCTCCTCAGTCGAGGTGGAGGTGGAGAAGAGGTTGAAGAAGGCGTCCATGGATGCTGGTGTAGTTCGAGAGAGGGCGAAAGGGAGGAGTTTGTTAGATCTGAGAAAGAAGGCGAGTGTGGATGCAGAGAAGAGGACAGAGCACTTGCTGCAGATTGATGGACGACTCCAATCTGAGATTATATACACTGAGAGCCACTGATCAGCACAAAGGTGGAAGAGCTCAGGGCAGGACACTTTGCTACTTGCTCAGTGCGTCGATACAGCGGGACTCCCACAACGCCACCAATGGTAATAACTCCTGCCAAGTCTATTCTTATCTTACTTCCTCCGAATATGCCCCCGCCACGGTCAAAGAAATGGAACGTGGTCGCTGTGTAGAAGCGAGGGAAACACAATTATCGTCAGCTAACCCAGGTCTCGCCACACCCCGGTCTCCGTGTAATCTCGTATTCGAGAGATGCATTTCATATACGCCCTCTTCAATAGCATTCGGTGTTTAGTAGGCCCTAGTTCTCGATTTCATACTGGGAAGAAGATTTAGGCATGATGTCGTGGTGGGGAATCGAGAACGTGATTGCTCTGACCGCCCTCTTGTGAGCAAATTCACCAACGAGAGCTGGGTCTACTGCACAGAGTCGGCGCTATCCTATTTATGGCCTCTACCTTACTTCTAACGGATACAATCACGTCTTGCTATCAATCAGGATGAGCGGGACGACTTGCTAATTCTTTGATCTGAAAAGAGCAACTAACTGTAATCTGAAGGCGTGTTCACATGTGACCATATCTTCCCTCATGGCTTCATTACTCTATTAGCCGCGTGGAGCCTCTCATCGATTGTATCCAACCCTTCCCATATCCGACATTATGGATCATCTATCGCGCGTCATCCCAACCTATAGCCCCAAGACTGGAGGCGTCTGCGATCCGCGAGCTATGATCAGGGAAGCACACGGTAGGTTCGGTCGCCTATTTAAGAGGGAGCTCGTATAAGGGAAGGGGTTTGACGGAGAAGCCGCTTCATGAGGAATTTGGATGGCGGGGCAACTCGAGTGCAATCGGTACGGCGGCTAGAGCGGGTCATGCGTCACCCCCAAGTACATAACATGACGTTCACCCGCCTTTCTTGTGCCTAGCCGAGAGCGGCGCCTACTGTGCTACCGTATGGACTAAGCGCTGAATGGCACTCTGAAAGGACCTCTTTCGCACAGAAAATGTTTTATAATGGCAAGTCCCCAAGATTGAACGAATAATGCCTCCTAGACGAAGATGCGGCTTGGGATACACGTGGAATGGAACCGAAAAAAAAGAAGAGAAACAACAACACATAAGGCATAACAAATCGAAAAGGATAAATATTGTCGCCCTGCGTTCCGGAGACGGGAGACACGTGAGAAAGGGAGAATGGCGAAGCGCTGTAAAAAACACAGCGGAACACAACGGCGCCTGATCATCGGTCAGGGGCTTGTGTTAAGGGTGTAAGTCCCTGCGGATGCCAGCCATGTGGTTAGCCGCACTGCGCAACAGATCTGAAGTCACGGAAAAGGTGACCCACCTTATGCGATCACGCAGTAGTAGCTGTACATGCCAGTAGAGTCATCAGCGTTTACTGGGACTTGGATAGTGGTCTCCTCAGTCGAGGTGGAGGTGGAGAAGAGGTTGAAGAAGGCGTCCATGGATGCTGGTGTAGTTCGAGAAAGGGCGAAAGGGGGGAGTTTGTTAGATCTGAGGGAGAAGGCGAGTGTGGATGCAGAGAAGAGGACAGAGCACTTGCTGCAGATTGATGGACGACTCCAATCTGAGGTTATATAGGTTGAGAGCCACTGGTCAGTACAAAGGTGGAAGAGGTCATGGCTGGATACTTTGCTACATGCTCAGTGCGTCGATACAGCGGGACTTCCGCGCAACGCCACCAATGGTAATAACCTATGCCAAGTCTGCTCTTCTCTGGCCTTTTCCAAATACGGCTCTGCCACGGTCAAAGAAATAGAACATGGTCGCTGTGTAGAAGTAGGGGAAACACTCTTATCGTCAGCTGGCCCGAGCCGCCGAGCGCCATACCCCACGGCCTCCGCCTCATATGACCAGTATTTGGGAGAAGCATTTCATATCCGCCCACTCCGAGCGCATGCAGCGGGTGGTCAACTATAATTCGTAATTCTCCCTAGGAGGAATAAGCCGGTTTACAGCCGCAGTGCATGGTCAAAGACCTGACGGCTTTGACCCTCTGCCAAATAGGTAAAAACATCGAGTGCTCGTTAGGTTCACTGTACGGAGTAATTGCTACTTCATCCAGTACTTATACCTCCTTTTGAAGGAATAAGATCATGTCTCTCCAATCAATAGAGATGGTTATGGTGATCTGTTAACATTTTGATATGAGGAGGGCGGCGGAAGTGCCATTCAATGTCGTTTTCGTCCGTCAGGGGCTCTTGCCTGCCACCTCATCATTCTATAGACTTTACTGAGACTTCCTACCAACGTTATCCAGTCCTTCCTATATTATTAATAAGCGCTGGACTCGTTCTGCGTCCCGCGACTCGAATACCGCAGCAACCCGAGTGCGATTGGGCCGTGCCGCTGGTCGGGTAGTTCAACCTCCGGGGTCCATGAACTGTGACACACAAGCCCCCCACAATCAGCAATCAGTAGCTTTCACTATAGCAGCACATGTGATTCCCCAGTCGTGCCTGCTTACACCCTCGCCACATTCATAATCAACAATGTTGAATTTGCCGGACGAACTGCCGGGGATCATTCGACCAAACTCGGTAGCCATCTTCGTTATCGACTTATAAGGGTCCCCGCTATCCCATAAAAGTACCAATCCTTTTCCTTCCCTTTTTGCAAGGGTTTCCGTCAAGTGATGGCGGCCTCCAAAGCAAGGAGCCCTCCAATCGCTCCGCGTTTCCGACTTACCGAGGCAGTGTCTTCCAGCTGCGGACAACGGTTCATCGGTGCACGTGTTCCACGTCATGCCCGTGACCAAGTTTCGTGGTGGCCTCAGAAAACTACCACAGCATGTTCAACCTGCTAGAAATTTACGATATGTCATAAACGTCTTTGCACCCTAGTGGTCTGGTGTATTCATCGTGGAGATACAAAGTCCACCGCTGCATCGCCGGTTGCCTCCGTGGCGGTCACAGCGCCCGGTTAGCCCTCCGGAGGTCAAATAATTCATTGTTTGACCCACTAGCTTAGGCGAACCGCCTATTTCTTCACACCAGCTTCGCTTAAGACACCTCTATGGACGCGCAGCTGTTATGGAGCAGGGGTCGGGATCAGATAGGCGGACCGGTAGGCTCTCATCGCCGAGTTTGGTATGATCATAGGGGGTTTTACGATTATATCTAGTTGCATTTAAGGTCCAGGGAGCAAGAGCGTCGTTAGTGAAGTGTCAGAGAGAGGTTCGTGCGAGTCGCATAGGCTAGACTTCCGGTCTCTCCACCTGGTGTTGCCCCCCGGACTTCACGAAGCGACGTTGAGACGGGAACCATCTCCACTTCGATTAGGCAAGCGGTCGCGCTTTGATATCTGTGCATATTACTTACACAGCCTTTATGGTGCTGGAGTTCTCATGATCCGTAGGCGCTTAACCGAGAGTTCCCCCCTTTCTTGGAATGTTGTGTTGAACTGGGGGCAGATTTAAACTTCCTCAGGGCTCAAGCGCATTATATTCCGATGTTATAAACTCAGCGACTGGGCACTCGGTTTCTCCCGGTGTGTCTCGGGGATTGCCGCGCGCGAGTTGAAAGAGGGTCTTGTTTTCCACAAGACAAAAAAATTGTATTTATAATGACAACTCCCAAAGATTTCGAACGAATAGAGCTTCATAGAGAAGGCGAAGAATGTGGCTCGGGATACATGTGAAATGCAACAGAAACGAAGAGGAAACAACAACAAGACCGGAGGGATGTGTGAGGGACAGAGAGACAGAGACAGAGAGTCCGAATGGATGTGGGTTAAATAATGTCGACCTGCCGTCGGTAGACGGGATGACACGTGTGAATGAAGAGTCTGGCGAAGCGTTGTAAAAAACACAACGGAAACCACAATTAGCGGCCTGATTTTCACTCAGGGGCTTTTGTGTTTAATGGGTGCACCGCTAAAAACCGGGAGCTTGGTCAGCTGCACCGCACCGAATGAGGTCCCAGCACGTGACAGGTTAAACCCACCTTATGCGATCACGCAGTAGTAGCTGTACATGCCAGTTGGAGTATCAGCGTCCACTGGGGCCTGGGTGGCGATCTCCTCAGCCGAGGTGGAGGTAGAGAAGAAGTTGAAGAAGGCGTCCATTTGGATTGAGAGAGAGGGAGAGAGGGTGAAAAGGGAAGAGTAGGTTGGATCTGAAGGGAGTAGACGAGTGTGGATGCAGAGAAGGAAGACAGTGCACTTGATGCAGATTGATGGACGGAGTCCGATCTCAAGTTATATACATTAGAGAGCCATGGTCCGTACAAAGGTGGGATAGTTGAGCGGAGGACGCTCTGCAACTTGCTCAGCGCTGTCGCGTTCTAAGCCGTTCCCAGCCCGCCGCGATGCGGCGCGAGCGCGGCTGAGGACCCTGACTCCACCAACCGGCGCTCTGATTCGCTACCACCATTGGTCGGTAACCGCCACCGACGGGGTTAACCGACCCTTTTCGGAATTCACAGATTCAGATTTGAAGTCGTAACTGAAAACGCACATCCATGTCATCCGAATCGGGGAAATGAAGAAAGCACGAGCGGAACTTCCCTCCGCGACCGGCGCTCCCCCCGTAACGAGTTATGTAAGCGAAGACGCCTGGGTAACTGGAAAAGCACATCGGACTCCACATGATGACGGTGAAATACGACCAAAAGGGGAAAATGAAAGAAGCCAGGTAGATCTTCGCTCGCTAGGCGCCGAATGCCACGGCCACGGAGTTTGGAAACTTTGGATTACGGATACAGCTAAGACACTGGGTAACTGAAAAAACACATCCAGACTACATAAACTACTGTGAAATACTACCAAAAGAGGAAACCCGATTTCAAACCCACGCATCTATGACCGACTTCTCTCGGACCCCCGCCGTCAAGAACGGCTGGTATTCGGCCGTCTCACGGCGCCCAGCAACTGGGGATCGCAGCGACCACGTCCCGCCACTCGTCTAATCTCCCCTCTTCGCCCTCCTCGCAAAAGCTGAGGCCTTCCACCTGTCTTCCTCTTCGGCCCGGAACGTACTTGGCTCCTTCCCAACCCTTTTCGACCATCTCCACCTCCTTCTGCTTCAACCTCTCCTCAGCATCGCACCAGAACATCGTCCATTCGCCCTTCTCGCCTAACCGCAGGTGACCCGACGAACGTTCGTAGTACCATCGGTTGGCCGGGTTGTTCGTCCGAGAGCGCCAGACGAGGTCTCGTCCCGTGCCTAAACCCATCTTGCCACCTTGATTCGGGTTCAGCGCGTGAGCGAGACCGCATCCGAACGACTCGTCGTGCAATGCCACCCAGAGGAAGTCGACCGTGCCGTCTCCCTGATGCGAAGGGTGCACGGCGAACTTGTCGAGGTAAGAGAGCGAACGGCGGCCACCGGTGGAGTTGGGTATGGGTTCCTCGGTGATGATGCACGCTCCCGCGTAGTTACCCGCGATGATCACGTAGTCGAGCACTTTATCCATCCGCTCGTAGAATTCATCGGCTTTCAACGTCCGTCTAAACGAGGCTTCCAAGAGCTTGTTCATCTTGTCCCGGTCGATCTCGTGCATCCGGTCCCGTTGGATGACCCGTATTGGCACGCCTTTGCGAATCAACGTCGGCGTGTGCGGAGTTACGGCTTTGGATCCGGTCGTTAACAAGTACGCGGGTAAGCTGGAGCTTTGAGCGGGTTTGTTCGTGACAAGGTTTCCGATCAGGCTGCGCGGGGACTTGTGCGACACGACGATGGCGGAGGACGACGGCGGCATGTATTCCAAACAGGTGCGGGATAAAGTGAGGTTGGCGAGGGACGTTGGGTGCGACGACGACCATGTTGGGCTGAAGGTTCGGACGATGTGAGAGTGTTCTGAACTCAGGTTGATTAAGAGGTGAGGAAGGCCTTGACGCGCGTAGGAAGGGACACCGCCTTCTTTATTGATGATCATCAGTCGTAATGGAGTTAAATCCACTTCATCTTCTGGCATGGAACGTTCGGGCATCTCGGTTGAGTCTTCGTGCGCGTTCGTGGCTGCGATGGAATCCTTCTTCTGTTGCAGAGCTTGACCCGCTTGGACCATGCTGCGGACGAGTGCGGCGACTACGTGGTTGGAATCCACTCGGACCATGCGATGGAACGAGTCCAAAGCCAGCGGAGCAACGACGGGGATCTCTCCTGATTTCAGTGCTGAGCGGATGGCGGACAAGTCTTCCAGTCTGGCGTGAGCTTGGACTTCGGTCGGTGGGAGCTCGATGGCCTCTGCTTTCAGTCCCGTCGAATCTTCCACTAAGAAAGTCTTCTTCTGCTCATGCACGAGTTCATCGTGCTCACCCTCTGCCTCGGCGGGAGGTGGACCCAACCGCACTAGCGGCTCGAGGATTGGACGGGCTTTGGCACCTTGGCTCTCCAACGCCGCCGCAACACGCATCACATCGTCCCTCGCCTGCGCCCGTTCAC